>VXAW01010912.1:6217-30861 GCA_013399735.1 Tyrannus savana
GCCTTCAGTCGCCTTAGGTTGAATAGGCTCCCATCGGTACGATATCTAATGTAGACACCATTTTCATCATCGAGGTCTGCCGTGGCCCTTTGGAGCATCATGCTGAAGAAGATTTTGAATAAAGTTGGTGCAAGAATGCAGCCTTGCTTCACACCGTTGTTTATTGGAAAGGGCTCAGAAAGTTCATCACCATATCTGACTTGACAGTGCTGGTCCTCATGAAGCGAGATGATCATTTTGAGGAACTTGGGGGGACATCCTAAACATTCCAAAATCTGCCACAGACCTTTTCTGCTCACAGTATCATAAACCTTGGTGAGATCAACAAAGGTTACACAGAGTCCTTTGTTCTGTTCCCTACACTTCTCTTGCAGTTGTCATTCTGTTCCCTACACTTCTCTTATATGTTGTCTAACTATCAAGGGTGATAAAATCACTTGATTTGGCATCTTATATGCAATGTGCTGTATCTGCTGAGTACAAAATATGAACAAATCCTAATGTTGAACATCAGGGTATTTGTCTGAATTCTCATTCTTTTGGTCAACAGGAAATCATTACAATTACCCTCTGGAGATGTACAGAACCCCTGGAGAGGGAAGGTGGGACAGATTTTCTTTACAAACCTCACTCCACATCACTAATTTCCAGTTTGATCATTCTATTTTCTTGATATCTGTGCTGTCGTTTGTTTTATCTCTAAAATTGGACAGACAATTCAAATATATATATGAAATTATATGTAGATCTTAGATGTAGATTTTATAGAGAGAGAGAATAAGCAGGTTTTCGAAGTGACTTGCATAAATACTGAAATCATAAAACCACACAACCATGACACCATTGCATGTAATTTATTATACAATTAAAAAAATCCAAACTAAAACAAAAAAAACTCACCAAACTAAATCTAAACCCAGAATGTTTTTCTTTCATTTTCATTTTCATAAGAACAGCAAAGGAATACAGTGCAAATGTTAACTAAGAGAAAAATCTCAGACTGGTAATGGAGACACTAGGTAGGATGACATTGACCCTGACACGTAGCTTAAAGATAAAGAGGAAGACAAAAACATGTCTTTGTACTGAATATTTTTTTCTCAGAAACAAAGTAATTGTCCATGAAATGTTTTCTTTGGCTAAGTATTTGGCAGGAAAATTTCCATAATTTAACTGTCTGCTGAAATTCTCCAAAGTTCCTCAAGTGTGGCATTTTGGGAATGGTGTTTCATGAACCTAAATGTCCAGCTATATTCTTGTAAAGTTAGGCAAACAAAGTGGGAGAAAAGAAAGGAAAACAATTTCAGATTGTATTCTCTCATACATCATCAGTCTAGAATAAGCTGTAAAACTTCTTTAAATAACAGTTAATTCCCTCTAGAACAAAAGATGTTGACCTGCATGGGTTGAAACCTGCACTTGAATGTCAAAGTGATTTTTTTTTCCAAGGACTGCAACAAAAACTGGTTTGAATAGCATGGAGCTGAAGCTGTTTCCATGCACAACAGGGTAATTTATTTCAGTGTTTAAGAAACAGCTGTCTTGCTATTTGACCCTCAGACTAGTAAAAAATAAATTATCAAGAAGGCAAAATCTTGTATTTTATGGGAGTGAAAAATAAAGCTAAATTAAATAAAAAGATAAGTTGGTTAATAGGGCCTACCCCTGAGTACTTCAGTACCTTCCTACAAGGTCTTTGAGGCACATTTTAATGTTATGTCCATAGAAAGACATTATTGACCTACTACTTTTATTGAAGTGAATAAACATGTCAATCATGCACAGGTAATGCTGAATGTGGAACAGGATGTCATAAGCTCACTCCTACTTCTGTTCAGAAATTTGAGTTACATGAGAAAGCACTGAAATCTAGCTGCAAACCTATGTATCACAACAGATAATAATTCAATGCCTGTATTATGAGACCAGGACCCTGGAACATGTGAAAGCTGATAAACTCTCCTCAGGATGCTGCTATAATGATGTAAAATTAGTGCTATGGAAAAGCTGGAGCACAGCCTCTTTACAGAACATGGTCACTGATTTCTAAAATCTGAGGTCAGGCCAGAACCATAAGGGACCTATTGGTCATTTTACATACAACATAAATCTCTTTAATGTGAACAAGAGTTACAGGCACCTTGATGACTGCTTAGTCCTTCAAGCACTTAGACACACTGAGAAGCTGTTTACAGAAGCCAGTCTTGCAACCCCTCCTTTGCACAGACCTTCGCTGTTCACACAAGTACACGTGCAAATAAGGGCTTGTGACATAATGAAAACATTCACTTCACCTGCATAATTTTCTTCTCTTCCCTTTTGCTTCGGGAGTTGCTTGAAAAGTAGAAATCCATGGTCCTACAGGTACAGTGTTTCTTCTGTAATGATCCTTCCGATGTGTACATATCATATTTGGAAGCCAACAGCTAGAGACACTTTTCATTCTGAATAATTAGTTGCTTAGGTGGCTTTTAAGAAATGTCAAGCAATTGGCTGTCATACAGGTCTAGCTTTCAAGACTTACACTCCTAAAGGTAGTTTCTTTTGTTTGGTTTTTCATTACACATTAAAATTTCACATTAATTACAATTGTAATTAACATTAATTACAATTGATATTTATTAAAACATCTTTTTTTTTAAAACACTGTTGAGGAGGGATTACTCACTGAATTATTGCTTATTTCATGCTCACTAGTTTGTTTTCTGTATTTTATGTTTAAAGTTACCTGTGAATAGACAGGGAACAAAAGTGCTGTTAATGTAAATGAGGGAAAACATCAGGTTGGTTTTTATATCCATTCTTATGTGCTTGCATAAGTAAACTTATTGTCATTTAGCCTTTGAGAGATAAATATCTACAATGTTTGAATATGGAACATATTTTTTATCTTAGTTGATAACAAACTTTACCACTAAACTTCACATCTGATCCTGAGATCCAAACCTCTTCTTCCACCCAGAGTAGAACAATGTCTAACACCATTCAGCTCCTTTTATTGATAAAAAGAAAGATTAACTACAAAATATACTTTCAATTATTGAAAGACACAGAAATGTTAATGAAATTTCAGTTATTGTGGAAGATGGGCAAAGGAAGAAGAGCAATATGGAAGATGGATTGAAAAAGTCAGCTGAAGATTAAGATGCTGTTTTTACTCATAGAACACTTTGGGAGACACAGAACACCTTTAGACACAATGGACTTTGATTTTGATAATCAGAGTTCAACTTTTTACTTATACTATTTTCACTCTTTAAAAAAACCCCAATGTAACCAAATAAATTCTAAAATCGTGTGGAATTGGGTTACGGTTAGCGTTAGGGAATTGGAAGATTGAAGAAAATAGTGATTTACTAATGTAAAATAAAGATACTGGGTATTTCAGTAATTACAAAGCAAAAACATAATGATTGAAAATGTAAATTCTTCTTTAAAGAGAAATTTGAATTCCAAGTGGCAGAAACTTTCATGTAACAAAATAATACCTGTTCCTTCCAGTTAAATGTTTTTTCCTCCTTGTGAAAGTTCAAAACTGTATTGCAGCACGTTGAATGACAAGACCACTTTGTCTCATTATTCAAAAAAGCCTGACTGTTTTACTCACTAGTTTGCGTTCTGTTTTTAGGAAGATGGTCTGCTTCTTGTTTTCTTTTTAAAAAATGGCATTTTGATGGGGAAAGTGTCAGACTGTTGGATATAAAAGGGATGTGTTATCCCTAAGGAAAAAAACACTAAAACAGGTCAAAACTTGTTTGAAGAAAAAAAAAAAATCACACAAATTTGAGAACTCCTCATAAATTTAAATGTCAGGAACAATTCACAATATAAGTTCAAATATTCATGATTCTAAAAAGACAGCATAGTGAAAAAGT
Organism: Tyrannus savana; assembly: GCA_013399735.1. Classification (NCBI taxonomy): domain Eukaryota; kingdom Metazoa; phylum Chordata; class Aves; order Passeriformes; family Tyrannidae; genus Tyrannus; species Tyrannus savana. The sequence goes on from VXAW01010912.1 coordinate 10,093, forward strand.
ACCTACCTTTCTTCTGAAAAGATTCTCTGTCTTATACTAAGCATTTTTATCACTAAAGGTTTTAAAAATTATTAGAAATTTACAATTTCTTATATTAATTTATAATTTATGATAGTTCATCTCTAACCTCCAAATTTACCAGAAAATGAACACCATGATGTGACACCATGTGTTACAGGATTGAGCTTGCATTTGATACTCTGGCATTTCCTTTGGATTCAGAATCCACTGCAGCACTTATCCAGTGGTTTTTGTAGCCTGAGGTCTCAATTTCAGTAGTTCGAGAAGGACAACTTTGGGAACACAAACATTTCTTGATGTAGCCAAGTGACCAGCACAGGATGCTTTTGGCCAGTGATGAATTTCACAATGACATATCTTTGCTTCCTCTTACTTAACCTTTATGACATGCCTCAAATCATCTCAGGTTTTTTGGGGGCCTTCATTTTTGTGAAGAAAGGTCTTACCTCAAAGCTTAGCATGTATTTTCTGAATACACTGTCATCTCAGTAGGTGTCTAAGGCACTGCAATTAGAGTAAAGCAGGAAACAGTTGAATAGACAGGTAATTGGACATGTTTCACTCTGGATCAATTAAATACTTGATGTAAGTCTTACTTAAATACTTGATGTAAGTCTTAATTAATGAATAGTTCCGCTCCTGGACTTAATTTTTCCCTAGTTGTTTTTGGTTTTAAAAAGAGAAGTGGAAGACTCATCAAAGATTGCATCTAAAATTATGAACGTAGGTTGGAGTCAGCTATCCTCAATACAAGTTACTCCAAAGTCATGTGTTTAAAAAATTACTCTAAAGTCATGTGGTAACTCTCTAAAGTCATGTGGTAATCTAAATTCTCTGATTTTCTCACAGAAGAATATTTAGACAGAAGTATTAAAATGTATACTTTCTGTATCAATATTTTCTAGCAACTCATTTTCCAGAACACTGGAAGACATTTTCCAGAAATTGAAGACAAAAGATGCACAGTCACATCCTAAGTAGAATTAATTTTCTGTTCACATGAATATTCATAATGGAAATGTAAAGCATTTGGCCGTCTGTAATTGATTATTCTTCTGGTAGTTCAATATTCTTTTTTTCTGGTACTGGCAGAAACAAAAAAAAACAAAACAAGAAAACCCACACACAACAACAACAAAAAAAGAATCATGGAAAGGTCAAAAGAAAAAAAATAAAAAAGGAACTAACCATATTGTCTTCAACTTTTAAATAGTTCTTTTTTTGACACAGGCCATGAAAACACTCAGTATATGGGAAAATCGAAGTCTTGTGCAGGATGAGAAGAAGGAGAAGAGCAAAATAGAAAAGGTTGTAATAAAAAAAGTTTTCATACTAAGACTTTCGTTTTCAAAAAACACATGCATAAATCCAGTTATGTTTTTACTTCTACTATTTACTGGTTTTGCTTAGTATAAAAACTGCTAAGAGATGAACATGAAGTACTGCATGCAAAGACGTTTTAGTCTGAGAACCCAAAATTGCTCATGGGCTCCAGAAATAAAAACTTAAGATTGTACTTTATAGAAAAACATCATCTTCATAGAGAAATTGCCTTGTCTTATGTACAAAATTAAGAAGAAATAAGATCGGTTGTTGTTATGGATGTTGGAAACAATTTTTTTAGAAACAGAATTCAAGAAGGAGGACAGTTAACTGAATATTCTTTTCTTTCAAATGAGCACTCAGAATTACTGGAGCCCAAATATTTGAAATGTTTTGTGATGTTAGTTCTGTTTTTATCCATAAAGAATGCTAGTAATCCTGTAGAACACTTACTAAACTACATAATTTGAGAAATTAGAAGAAATAAATTCCCAATTAAAATCAGATTATTAGAGATACCTCCTTGAACTGCTTCATGTTAACCAATAACAGCAGGATCATTAAATGCAAGAAAACAGTCTTTTTAAAAATGTGTTTATATTTCAGATAGGTTATAGGATTTAATTCCTTTTGGCCATAACATTCTAAAGTCAATTGCAGATTGAAACATCATGCAAATGTTTTAGAATAAATCTATTTTCTGTGGATTTTCCTCTCTTGAATATAAGTTGCAAATTTTGCATCACTGCAGCAGGACTAGAATGCATCCCACTGGAACTCACTGGTGATCTTTTTCCTGAAGAAATTTACATTTGCTTTTCAATGTAATATGAAAAGATGGAAATAACACTTTAAAATATACTGTACGTGATCAGTGTACTAAAACAACCACTGATTCACTGTGCAATAAAATAAAACAGTGTAAGAACACAAAATACCAGTAGCCACCAGAATATCTAAAAACTTACCCCTATTCTGAAGTCAATTTTTAAACTAGTTAAAAACACATTAGAAAGGCCTACTGACTTATTAAGCAAACCAAGAAAACTTTGCAAGAGGGAGTAACTTAAAAATTTTACCTTCATTTAGAATTTCAAATTAATGAATTACTCCATGTCAAAAAAAGGCATTTTAAGTGAATTCTGCAAGTTTGTGAAATGTTTAGAAGGTATAAAATTACTTTAATTTCCCTCTTCAACTGGATGATGAAGTTTAGCTTTCATCTCTCAGTATATGCTTATGTTTAATTTTTATTTACACAATAAGTAACAAATTAGTGTAGTTTAAAAATGCGCAAGATATATGTAAAACAAGGCAGTCACAAAGCACCTCAGAAAAAATGTATATGACTAAAGTTGTTAAAATAAATTAGAAAAAAATCATCTTTATTAATGTCACATCTCTGTATTTTAGCAGATACAGAATAATTTTTGCATGACAGATGTCAAAAAGTTAATTGTGTACTTCCTTATAACTAAAGAAGTCCTATAGCTTGAAATCAACCTTCCTCCAAAAAACCCTACTGACACCACTTAATTTCTCGTCTTAATCTAGGCATAGGGTATTCAACTAAAAATCAGTAAGAAATAGTGCCATGTAAGATTAACCATATTCCACTAATCTAATTAATTCATCTGATTATTTAAATGGAAAAAATAATTACCAAAGATAACAGTTTTAACAGGCCCATTCAAGTAAGTAATCCAAAGCTGCCAGAATATTTTCTTTTCTCTCCCATGTATTAAAAATAAAAATAAAAAAAAAATATAAAGAAATTCAACTGGGCAAGGCAATCTAGAAAAGGCAGTGTTTCTTGAAAATGTAGACAATGTTTCCTTCATTAATTATTTCATTTGAAGGTAGGTAATCTGAATGTTTATGGAATAAGTGAGCCTGAATCACAAAACTAGGTGTGTTAAACTGAATGGAGAAAAAATTTTGGTCAGTCACCTGACTTGTACTTAGGACAGGGCTAATTTTTTGTGTTTATGCATACAGATAATAGGATTCTAGGTCACTTCTTCCCTGGGTTTAGGAAAATGTTTAAAAAATACATTCAGGATGACACAGCTATATTAAGAAAACTTTTTACGTTACGAAAATTTGTAAGGGTAGATTGTAATTCTTAGAGAAAAAAAGTAAGCATACACTAATATTCATACATAAAGAGTTTCCTAAAGGCATGCTCAAAGACAGTGAATTAGATATAAATTCAACTTTCTATTTCTTACCTTTAGACATAAAGGCAAGAAACCTGACACTGGGCTGTGGGAGCCTGTGCTGAGCCCTACATCACAGCTCAGTGCAGTGCTGAAACACTACCGTGCTTCTTACACCAGCTTTGAACACTGTCAGACACTGACCCATTCTGAGTAAAACTTTTATGTTGTTTGACTGTCTGTTAAGTCCCTGTGTGGATACAGAAACTGGTGTGTCTGGAAGTCACCTTTTCCAAGATGTCTCTTTAGGAGGCAGACTGACATATCTATGAAGGAAAAATGGAGTAAATTCTGAATGACAGTGACTTCAGTTATAGATTTTTCATCATATTTTGCATCTCAGCTTCAAGAAAATTGAGTCTACATTATATTTACTTGTAATTAAAAAAAAAAAAGAAGAAATCAGACAAATCATATTATCCTTCTGGACAAAATATCCAGTATGCAGATAGATAAATCCATAGTCTGATGGGTGAACGACATGCTAATCGGTCAGGCACAAAGGGTTATGGTAAATAGAATGACATCAGGCTATTAGTGGATTATTAGTGGGGTTCCAGAGGGCTCCATCTTAGTGCTTAGTGCTTAGTGCTCTTCAACATCTTCAAACACGACTTGGATGCAGGACTGACAGTCATATAGTACAGAGGTAGTATCAAATTATAATGTATTGAGAGAAGATGTTGGCCAGGAGGAGAGGAGTAGTGTCTAAAGTAAAATCAGGTTCACTCTTGCAGGCAGAGAGACCCTGCAGAGAGACCTCAACAAATCAGAGGGCTGGGCAATCATCAATTTTATGAAGATCAACAGGGGTAAATGCTGGATTCTGCACCCGGGATGGGGTAATCCTGGATGGATGGACAGACTGAGGAATGAGATGCTGGAAAGAAGTGCTGTGGAAAGGACTTGGGGGTCTTGGTCACTGAAAAGCTGAATATGAGTCAGCAGTGCCCTGGCAGCCAGGAGGGCCAACTGTGTCCTGGGGGCATCATTGCCAGCTGGGAGAGGGAGGGGATTGTCCTGCTCTGCTCTGACCTGGGGCGGCCTCACCTAGAATATTGTGGCAGTTTTGGGGCCACAGTACAAGAAAGATGTAAAGCTTAATGTAGAGAGTCCAATTAAAGGCTACCAAGACTGGGAAGGGTCTACACAGGAAGCCATACAATGAGTGGCTGAGGTCACCTGGTTTGTTCAGCCTGGAGGAGGCTCAGCGGAGACTTCATCCGGGTTTGCAAATTTTTTTTTTTTTACTCTGATCCATGATCCTTTCCAATGAGCTTGATTTTGCATTAGATACCACTCCTCTCTTCCTGGCCACACAGCTGATTTTAAAACCATACGATAAGGCCTCCGTGCTAACCCTTTTGAATGTATTTATCAATGAGAGAAACGGGAAGTCTTATTAAATGTCACTGAAGTCCATGCAGCTGGCACCATATTCTTTGTGTTGTTTAATTGCAGAGATATTTTTTAAAATATGTAATTTCAGTTTTCTTTCTAAGCTGATGTTGTATACTGCTTTTGGTTCTGTATTTGAATCCATATGTGCTAAAGATATTTGAGCCCTGGTAATCTGATTTAAAAGGTTAATGTTTTTCTTGGTCCCATTTTCAAATACACTAAGTCTACTACCATTTCTAGCTTCTGTGATTCTTTTTTTTCCTGCAGTGCTTAGACAAAAACTAGAACTGAAGGGTAAACAGAGCAACACAAATGAAAACTCCAGTCCTAGTGGTCTTTCACAGACAAAATGTTCATAGACATTTTTAGTTGCTCTAGGATGCGCAGTTGAGTGATAAATTATCTGAAATCATGTACAAAGCATTAGTGAAATTAATACAGAGCCTTTTCTAATAAAAATAGCTTGAGACATTTCTAGTACTTATCTATCTTCAGAGTACAGAAAAGAATTAACTATGTAATTATATACTCTGAACTTTTCTGGTCTTTTTTTTAATGCAACAGTGATTCAGACCTAACAGAATAACCTCCACCTGTCTATAATAAATTTTCTTTTGAATTGATAATCCTTCTCTTGGATTATTTCACCTTCTGGGAAAGACTGAAAACTGTGGTGTGGGCTGAAAACTCCCTTAAGCTTTCCTGGCCAGGGAAGGTGTTAACCTATCCACTTCCTATAGACAAAACAGTAGTGAGAAAGAAGGGAAAGCTTTTGAAATACATTGGTTCAGGTGCTCCCTAATTGCCCTTACTTTCACAGGGACTAGGGGGATTAAATCTCTGCCATTGTATTTTTTTATTCCACAATGCATCAACAGGAATATAGCTGGCAGTGTTTTGCCTTTGGTAAGGGGCATAATGACCAGATCAAGACTAAAACTTCCAATATAGAAATATCTCAGAAGGAGAGGTGTGCTAAAATTCAATTCAGAGTTTGCTTCAGGAGCAGGAGAGGATTAAAAATTGTGGTCTTCTCTTCACTAAAGAACTGATGTTCAATTTTTGGCATTATTAACTGGCAGACGCAGATTATGTTAATTAAATATTCCACAGCTTTTTGATGCACAGTTTCAGATACACTGATCTCACATAGTTAATCATTGATACTATGAAATTTAATCTTGAAATGAAAGTCTAAGTAGTACATTACAGGTGTGATATGGGAAACTGCATAACTCTGTGGGAAAACTGTGGTGCATATCCTGGTTATTTTGTTCAATAGGTGCCTCAGCCAGTTATGGAATAATTCTATTAATTTAGAATATCATAAGTTCAGTATAACCAGTTTCTCTAATTCCCAAATTACAGGATTCATGCTCTCAGAATGCCATAATTCTGTATAAAATTCATGAAAAAGAAAAAACAAAACAAGAAGTGAGTTCTAGGGCAGAAATATAAATGCATTCTTATTATCAACTTTCATTTATGTCTAGAGTTGGGTTTTAATATTTTCTATCCAGAATAATTATTACTTAATCTATATCCTCTTTGGTTATTTCTGTGTGATTCATTTTTTCCATTCCCCTCTATAGAGCATGGATAAGACATTTAGTACTTTCAAGGGTAGCACTCACGTTAGGGACAGATGTTGATATTTAGAACTCTTTTACCAAATCCTATTTGACTGTGAAGTGCAGGACATAAGGGTCCTGGCTCCCTGAGGTAGTCATGTTCGGGGAAATCCTCTTGAGAATATGACCATCTGGCACATATTTTGATGACATTTCAGCAGCCTGGCAGGGCTTCTGAAAAAGATTTTAGATGTTTCGGTAGGAAGAGACACAATAAATATCTGTGTTACCAGGATACTGAATTGTCCCTGCTCATATAAACAACAAATAGGTCCAGATCTTGTTCTCTTTTGAGTCAAATTAGAGTTGACTTCAGTAGAAAGAATCAATCCTACAATAGGACAGGAATTGTTCCTGCTATAGCTGGCAGAATGTGACAAATATCTAAAGAACAGTATCCTGAAGGGATAAGGTATCTTTAGAAGAAAATGATAAGAAAAAACAGTCCCCCAAATGTTATAGTTAGATTCAAATGCCAATTTAGGGGAAAAATAGAGATAGGATCTAAATATTTTATAGTTTGCCTAAATTGATTGTACTGGTGATGAGGGACAGGAATGTATGCCTTCTGTAATATTTATTGATGGAGCTTCTCTAATACGACTCAGTGGAGCTCATGCAGGCTGACTCACATAAGTTTATAGTCCTGATTATCCATTTCCTTCATCCCCTAAGAGTCTGACTATATTCAGGATATTTAGACCACTCACTTCTACTTCTACAGGTAAAGTAATGTTGTATCTCCACACTGCTATTAGGCCTGAAAAAAAAGTAGAGCATCATTCCAGTATCTTCTATTGCACTATAACAGTCTCTTAAGTGATCTGTCCTAACTTCCCAAGTATCCTGGCACCTTTTAGCTACTCAGCACCAGTTCGCTCATTCCAATGCAAACTTCCCTTTTTCATACCTTTTGAGTTTAAAAGTCTGAAGTCCCTCAAATTTTTGTTTCTTTTTGGAAAAAAAAATTCTAAATTTATACAGGTTTGAAGAAAGCGAACAGTAGCTTTCCTCTGGGCAGGAACCATTGTTCAACTTGCACTTATTGACAGAGCCTTTGTTCTTTCAAATAACAATTAACCTTAAGACCATTAACCTTAGGACCCAATCAACCCTTCCTTTTTCTTTACTTCTTATGTTAGTCTCTTCTAATGCTAGGCCCAGATGTGATTTAAAGGCTCTCTTTGTCACCCCTCAGGAATTTTACACCTGCCTCTAGTTCCTGCTGAATGATTTCTCTTAGAAATACTTAGAAATACTTAGAGATACTCCTCCATTAAAGTGAACGTGCCTTGGAGCAGTACTGGCTGGGGCAAACTCTCATGGCTCTTTGGATTAGAGTACCTTGCTGAAAAGGGTTAATGATTTATATTGATCACAGGCACCCAACCTGGTTCATACTTTCCAGAATCAATAACGCTTTTGACTGGCTTGGCAAATTGCTGGTATTTGTGCTAAACTCAGACTAGGGAGTGAGGACGAGATAAAAAGGAGCCAGGCAAAAGTCAGTCTTCTGCCTTTTCAAACCTCTAGCTCTGAGTTAGGTTTCCTAAAAGCCTAAAATAAAAACGTTATAGGGTTTAAAGGCTTAAGGCAATAGGCAGGTGCTGAGGGTATTAAAAGTCTTTGTCTCTTGTTTTTGAATATGTCATGTGCCATGGTGGGTTTAACACAGCACTCTAAATCCAGAATATATTAACTCACAATACACAGAGTTATGGAAAGAGGAGTTATGGAAGAAGTCTTATCATCTCTTTTTGGAGGGCCCTAGAGACTGATATCTCATAGGATGACACAAAGGTCAGGACACTGACTTTTTGTTGTTGTTGTTTTAAATATTTACCTAATAAAGAACTCCATTTATTGATCTCTGTGTTTCAGTGAATACTCTGTATCAATAACCTGGAAAGAGAGAAAGAACAAGAGAGAAAGAGAAAGAATGAGAGAGAGAGAGAGAGAGAAAGAAAATGTAACTGTTTTCAGCAATTACCATGATTCCAGAGTAGCACTCATATTCCACTCTTTGCTCAAGAAAGTAAATAAATCGCATAAATTTTAATTGAAATAGCACAAAAAAGCCAGAATGCTTCAGATCATTACAAAATTATTCAAGACGCGTTTTACTTTTCACAAATTCCATAGCCCAGTCAGTATTGTAAAGAGGCAGTGAGCCTCATCTGGACTGCTGTGCACCAAAATGGTGGACATGTTCCAAGTATTCTATCAAAACAGGAAGTCCTGTCACAGGATGAGTAATTTTGAGCAACCCAGAAACAGTCCTTTATGAAATTTTATCAGCAAGACTATGGACTCTTGCATAGTTTGGATCTAAATTTTAGTTGTTGATATCTATATACATAACTAATTTGGGTGAAGCAAATTTATCCATTTCCTAATAAATCTGCTATAAATCTTAATTTCTTCTTTGCAATGAGAGAGACTTAAAACTGAAGATGTGCTTATAGAGGTATTCAGGCATTTTAGGATGCAGATGGACCCTTAGGGAAGCCAGTCCTGCATTCCAAAGCTCCTAGGTACCAAACTTCCATTGCAATTATATTTCTCAAACTCACATTTTCTCCAACTGAACTTTCATTGAGTACCATTTAAAATACATACTTTTTTGCTGTTGTTGCAGTAAAAATCACTATACTGCAAACAATACTTTTCTAATAACTATTCCAGAAGACGAAAAAAAATATATGCAACATTGCCTACCCAGCTGACCCTGTAGGATTCTTATCTGGGAAAGAGCAAACTAGCTTTATTTTCTCCAAAAAATAGTCTCTGGTCATTTTTACACTCTTACAGAAAATGGCTTTACCAGTTTATGATTCCATCTGCCTGAAAGGGAAGTAGGAGGAGAGAATAATATTTTATTTATGAATACTTCTGTAAATGATATCACTATAATACCCACAGAATTTAATACAGTCATTTAGGGTTTTCCTGCCACTGTTTTATTTCTTCAATGGTTATTTATGTAAGTAACTTCCCTTGTATATAAAAAATAGAATCTATTATAATTCCAAGTGGTTTGGGAGGTAGACAAAAAAGTTATAGCTGGAAAAGATAACAGATAATATTCTGATTTTTATTAGAGATTAAATTTATTTGCAAATATAGATTCCTCTCAAGAAATAATAATTATTTTCTTTTCTGTGTTTTTATGTAAATCTGAAATAATCAGTCATTTTTAAGCAGCTTGCATTTAGTTATATTTGTTGTGAAGTTGCTTTTACTTTAAATCTTCATATATTGTTTCACAAATCTGACTTTCAGGATGTAAGATTCATTGCAATAATATGACTGTTTTTCAAGGCATTTTAGAGTCTAATATGAATGCAGTATGTCAGGATTGACTAGGAATATACCCAAATTTGAAGGAATAATTTTTAACTGTGTAAACTGAAAGAATATTTTCCTTAAAAATCTCTTTTTCACAGTCTTGAGAAGCACTACTTTGCATGTTTTACCACCAAAATTGAACAGAATTTTTCTAATAATATGTGCTTGATCTTACTTTTACTTGATGCTTTAATTCTGCCAGAGAAGCAGGGACATCATGGGAGAAGAGCTATTCTCCAAGCATATTTACTTCATGCTGCAGCTGGCAGTGTGGAAAGAAGAAAGCTTTATTTCTACTGTCATACTACAGTCACTGTTCAAGAAAGGAGAAATGTTTTGCCCATCAGTTATCCTTGTCATTATTACATTAATCTGCTAAGCTAAAGACATAGCTTTGGCAGACCAGTGGTCCATCCCTATTCTCTGAAATCACAGACTAGACATTTTTCAAATTCTGAGGTCCTGGGTACTTCAATCAAGAGGTGAGTGAAAAAAACCACCAAAATATAAAAACACTGATAAGGAACCTGTATATCTCAGAACTGAGTATTTCTTTCGGATGAAAGGTAGTATGGACATAAGATCTTTTTTATAGTTATAATAACATATCTAATTAGGCAAGTATTCTTGACAAAGATTATTACAAAGCCACCTACTAATTTGCCTGATGAAAATGTTCTTACTGTCTTTATTTAATTTCATTACATAGCCAGCTTTTTTCCTGACCAAGCAAACTAACATGCTTGTAAAATGAGATTTTTTTTTGAAACCTTTCCAAAAGGAGTTCAAAATCAGCCTCAGCATATCTTACAGAAATTTAAGAACTCTGCCTAAGAATTCATTTATTCTTCAAATTCTGTTCTTTTCTAATTACAAACAGATGCCAGACTTCACAAATTTGGTCATTATTCAGAATTCAGTTTTGGGGATTTTATACCACTCCAGTCCTCCACCATTTGTTGCAACATTAAAATTTACTTTGGCAGCAGTGGAACTAGGCCAAGTTTAAAGTACAATTGATGTGTATGAAAGGTGGCTCAGATTGCTCACTGAAGTGTTGGGAGTTCAGTTATCCTTCAACACCTCCCTAAGTCAGATGATTGTTCCTGTGGATTAAGTGAAAGTATTACATAGGAAGGACATACAGAATGGTGCAAACCAATTTTTTGTTTCCATTTCTTATCCAGAGAATGAGGACCTGTTTTGAGGACCAGCTATGTTGTGACCTGCCTCTGAGGCAGTGTAACTGAGGTTCCTCTTCATAAATTCCTTGGGGTGAATTACTGTGAAACAACACTGAATGAGCAGTATGTTGTGGGTCTCAGTACCTCTCTTACCCTCCTAATATCAGTCCATAGTTTGGTAGTTGTTTGGTGGTATTGAGAATTCTCAGTTGCTGTCCAGAGGTTGTAAATCCTGAGGTACTTCCAGGCAAGTCAATTCACATGCATTCTGGTTGCAGAGTCTGGGACGTGACCATATTTACTTTTGTAATTGTTTGGTGTGGATTTTCAATGCATTGGGTAAACTCCTGAATAAAAACAGAAACCGAAGATGATCAGCTTCAATTTCCTTAGAACAGTTACGTTGAGTCTCCTGTAACTGCGTATGCATTAACTGGAAACATGCCACTGTATGCACACTTTCCAAGATATATTCTTTACAGAGAGTGTAATCAGGCATTGGAATGGGCTGCCCAGGGAAGTCTTGGACTCGCCATCGCTGGAGGTTTTTAAGATGAGACTGGATGTGGCACTTGGTACCATGGTCTAGTAACCACGGTGGTGTTGGATCAAGATTTGGACTTGATGAGCTCAGAGGTCCTTTCCAACCCAGTTGATTCTATGGTTCTGTGATTCTATGATTCTATGATATGACCAATTGTGGTGGTTCTAAGCCTATGGAGTTCTCCCCTCTCCATAGGATCCTAGCCTCCTGCCCAGTATGCTGCCCTCTGGGTCAGGGACCATGGTTGTCAATTAACACCCATGGTCAGGAAAACTCGTGGTCCCCAATATCCCAGGTAAAGCTAGACTAGATTCCTTTTTGGATCAACCTGGGTGGTCATATTTTTTTAAATAAGTCATTAGCTCTATGAGGGACTGTGTCTGTCTATCCACTCTCCTCAGAAAACAGGCAAATTTTTCTCCTGGAGGAAGACCTTGAGCATATGTAGGTGCTCTGCATCACCAAAGGATCCTGTCCACGATGTCAATAAAATGTGACCCACCTCTGGGGTTCTTTACCACCCAAGTTCTTTACTAAACAATCCCTTGGAATGGATTCATATCTTTATATATGTGGTCCTGTAAGCATGAGCACACAGATGAAAAAAATAAAATAAAACAAAACAAAACACACAACTAAAAGACCAACTGAAAACATAAATCCAAACACTTTCTGGGGTAAGAGTTATGGAATGCAATTTGCAAATAGGATATAAGTAAAAAAGTAAGAAATTCTAATTCATCCTATGTTTATAGTTCTGGTGCAGATGCATATAAGGGCACACCTGGTGCATTTACCAATTCTCTAAGCTGTTCAGGTGCTGCCTTCCCACTGAGACTCCCAGGGGAGACAAGGGCTGACTGAAGACAACAGACAAAGTTGAGATGAGGATTGCCTAAGCTCACAGCAACCTTCACTGCAAAGTATTGACTGATTATTGCAGAAGCTGTCCAGGTGGGAATATTCTCAGAGGAACTCCGGCCTCAGTGTTGAGCCCCAAAGCTATTTATTTGTGTGACTTCATTGAATAACACCTCGAGTGGAAAGTCTGGAAAGTCTAGCAACTATCCCAAAGGAATCCTTCTGTAAAACTAGCCAGTGGGTTTAAAGAAAACTCTCAGTGAACATGGGAACGGTACATAGACAGCCCTTGGTACATCTGATACTTAAGAGAGATCTTACACCTAATTTAAGGTAATTAATATTATGCAAAGCCCCAAAAGAATTAGCAGTCTCTCTTTGTTTTGTTTTGTTTTTTGTTTTATTTGTTTTGTACTTTCTTTAATTTTTATTTTGCTGGTCTATGAGTGTCTGTGCAACAATATGTAATGAACATAAGAGTTTCTGGTCTACAGTGAAGAATACAGCCAAGAACACAAAATTAAAAATAACAGTTTTCTGGTTGAATAATTTTGCCTATTATTTATTTTACCCAGGTAGACATAGAAAGAATAAATCTGAAGATTTAATGAAGGAATCTAAGGAATCACCTAGCAAGTGGGAAAGACTGAAATTATTTCTTATTATCTCTAGTACAAATAAAAAAAAGAAAAAAGAAAAAAAAATGAAATTATATTAATTGCCAGTAGAGTCTGGAGAGTCAGATTTAGAATACCTCCAGGTTATCACTTCATTTCACTGGGGAAATGGGGAATTCCCAAATTCCTTCTGATTCTAGTAGCTTACAATTCAGAGAAGCGCCATGTATTATCAAGTTCAAATACTATTCTGTAATTAATTCACTATAAATTTGATATTGGCATAGCCAAGCCTGAAATATTTCTCTCATATTTTACAAATCCTGTAAGTTTAGCCTGCTTTTTAGAATGAAATACATCGCAGAAGGTAGTATACTATTTGCATAGTATTTCAGAATACAAATTGTCTCAAAAGCTGTTTTAGACAGCCATTGAACTGATTGCAGTAAAAGAATGGCAGTCGTTACACTAAAAGCTGGAAGATTTATTCAGAATGCAATCAAACTAACAAACAAAAAGCATACAAACTTCAAAATCAAGAAAACTTGAGTGAGTACAGGATACAAATCTCTGCTTTTCTTCACTTAACATCCAGTTGAAAACCAACACTACAACCTCAGTAAAGAGAATGTAATTGGACATTTCTTGTTTCTGGCTGAAGTTGATGGAATACATGTATGCTTGTGCTGTTTCACGCCTCACCAAGCCTCTTCCCAATAACACAAGTGCCCATTGAAGTAACCATTTTAATTGTTAGCCAGTGATACTTTATTACACTGATACTTAACAGTGATATTTTAGCTTCCAGAAAATTAGGACATCTAAAAATTTAGTGGAAAACAAAAAAAAATATATATTAAAAAAAATAAATCCCAGAGCAAACAATGTCTCATATATTCTAAAAAGATAATGGACAATCTTTTTCCTTTTTTTTCTTTTTTTTTTTTTTTTTTTTTGACTCAGGCTCCACGCATGTACAGACCACTTTAAAGGGTTTTGCTCTGTGTTAACAGTGCCATCTAACAAGTCACATTTCCTAGGCTGAGAATGCTCGTTCTCTTACCATGCAGAACTGAAGGCAGCATCTCCCACAGGGCCTAGTAAAAATGTTGGCAGAATTATGATGTGTGTTTTGTACACATCAGCTTACAGAACTGGAAAGATGCACCCCTGACATCAGCTTGTATTTTCCTGCCATCCACTTGAAGTTTCAAGAAATTGCTGCTCTCTCTCCATATCTTCTCCATCTCTCCCCTTGGTGATGACTTTATGGATGCATATGTATTTACTCCACACAACTATGAATTAATGCCACTTCTTGATAAAACTAATTTGCCTTATTCTTGTGGCCTTTACTAATGAGAGATAATGGCAAAGGAAAAGATTTTTGAAAGAAAGTACTTAGGCACTGAAGGAATTAGTTATTTTTCTCTTTCCCCAGTCATTAATTTAGTGAACAACCAATTTGACAGCAGAAAACTGTGCAAAGGACAGACAACAGTGCTTGAGTTACTACAAGGGAAGGCTCTTTGCCCATAATTTATTTCCCCATTCCAAATGAAACACGAAGCAGCACACGAAAAGGAATCATTGAGGTATTACTCTAAAAAATGTCACCTGAGTGAAAATCTGCCCCTAGGATCTCTGATGCCATGGCTAGAAACTGAAAGCACAATAGTATCATGTTTTTGTTTTTGTTTTTTTTTTTTAATCTCAATGAGGCTGCTCCTTGTGATTGGAGCTCAGAAAAAGCATACTCTGGGGTTCAGAGCAGATGAGATGTAGATGAGAAGCTGTCGTAGGTTTGCCAAAGCCCCCCACCCCCCACTGGGGCTGAAAATAGTTTTTTCCAGACGAATTTCCAGAGCAAAGCCAATCAAAAGTTTTAGTAATGTCTTTGCCAATTACATATTTAAGAAAACAGAAGAGAAGCTGGTTGGGCAGATGAAATTAGTAGCCATGTAGGAGAGGAGAAAGGCCCCAAGTGGGCCAGGGCCCCCCTCCTCCCCCAGCCCTGGGCAGAGGGCAGGTGTGGCACTGAAGCCCCCCTTCTCTCCTGTAACAGAGTAGAGAAAAAAAAAACTTTAGAGAAGGACTGACTGCCTGGAAAAGACTGCTGCAGAAGAAGTTCCAGGCAGAGATAATGGGCCTTCAAGTCCAAAGCTGGCAGCTGGAGAGAATAGAAGCCACAACAGGGTGGGTGGGGGGAGTGCTAAACTCCTCTCCCCCTCTCTCACTCTCTCTCTCTCTCTTTTCCTTCAGTAGGGAAAAGACTGAAAACTAAAAAAAAAACCCTGCCACCTGTGGAAGTTTATTGGGGTGAGGAGACCCCCATGCAGCTCATAGAGGAGCTTACACTGAATTAAGTGGATGCATGAGGAAGCTGACACTTCATCAGAAGCCTGAAATGAAACAAAGTCCTTCTGGAGACCTGTGACTCCTGGAGAGACAGAGAGACCTACTCTAGAGCAGAACGGCTTGGGTAGGCCTAGGATCTCAGTGAGGGATCCATGCTGGTGCAGCTGAATTTGTGACCCTGAGGGACGGCAGAGAATGAAAAAACCTGTTGTCCGAGGGATGAGCCCATATCAGAGAGGTCTATCAAGGACTGTTCTCCCATGGGAAGGGACCCCACAGGAAACAGGGGTACACTCAAAAGCCATTATCCCCTGTGACTCTGTGGTGAAGATCCATGGTAGGCAAGTGTCTCCTTTCAGTCCATGAAAGACCCTACAGGGCCTGGGTAACCCCCCAGGCTCTGGTCTTAGCCCAGAAGGGGGGTAGGCCCAGCCTTGAGGCTGACATAGAAGAGAGAGAGAAAGAGAAACAGTTCCAGCTGCCACAAATCAAAGTTGTCGTCCTACAGATAATAAAAGAAGAACTTTCAAGTGCTGCAAAATTATTTGAAAGACCTGGAGCTCCGGAAATGGAGAAAGAGACTGCTTCTCCTCCTGAACTGATACAAAGGCGGGAGGGGTATTTTTGTAAATATATAATACTTTTACCTAATTAGAATTGTTGCAGATATAGTTCTTTAGTTGCTATCTTGCTAGTAATAAATCCTAATATTATTCTCCCCAATCAGATATATTTTGTTTGCACAAACCTTCTCTCAATTTATAGTAATTGTGTGGGGGGTGAGAGGCAACTGGCCCAGAGCAAACCCATGATAGAAGCTTTGTGATTTGTTTTCTAAAGACACATAGTAGTTTTCCAGAACGAAGGATAATATCTAAATAAGCAACAGTGAGACAGTGAAATAATGTATTTGTGATAACTGGAAAGACTGCATGTTCTCTGTTTATGGAGATAGCCAAGATATTTTGTTAAGATTTTGAAAAAGTTCTTCCAATATGACACAAGTAATATCTTTAGACCCCGCCCAGGCGTATGTTTGTTCCTCAAAAGTAAAAATTAAAAAAGACAAATATGCTTTTAATTGTGTTGAAAAGCAGCACCGTATGTCTTCCAGTTTTTAAAATGCATTATTTACAGAGTAGAGAAAAAATTTAGTAATTGTTGAGACTATCAGGGCTCAGTTCTAAATAGTTAATGGAATCTGAAATATAATTGTAAATTTTATCTAATTTATGGTCTGAGAATAAGTTACGAAATGATCAGAAGAAGAGTTTAGATTCTAGAAAACAGAGGAATTACATCATACATTTCCAAGAAACAAAAAACCCCAAGTATTTAACATTTTGGAAAAGAATGATGAAACCAATTTCAGAAATTAAACATTGTCATTATCAAAGTGATGCATTACAACCAGTTGCATGAGCAGAATGAGTTATGTATGTATTTCTAAAACTCAGTTGGAATATGGATGATGAAGACAACACACAAAAAAATTCAACTTTCCAATAAAAGAATATCTTCAAACCTTTTAAAATCAAGGTTTTTTATGTAAAAATGTTTTTTATACTTGTTTACCTGTTATTCACACCTTATTATGGGAGAATGTGGTACATCAATGATTTGGAAGGTAAGCACACCACTTTCTTCCACATAATGCTTAATGTTATTTCAGTACTATGGGAAACTGAAGATCTGAAAAATTAGATGAGGAATACAGTAAAACCTTTTATGTTTTAGTAGTGTTTAGATTCTTTAACTTCCTGCTACTCCTAAGAAACTTTCTATATCCAGAAAAGGTTCAGCATCTCTGAAGATTTAATGTGCAGTTTCTAGATATCTACTTCAATTAACTACCCTACAACTAACTACCCTACTAATTCTTCTGTACAGTATAGATTCATGAAATACAGATAGGGCTGTTGAAACAGGTATTGGTCGGTTCCCACACCTATAATTCCTGCCTCCCTCCAAGACCTGGAAGACCATGACTTGTCTTCTCCAGTCTTAACTTGAGAGGCAATGACTGTGACCAAACTTACACAGGAGACAGCAACTTTCCTTCATCCACTTGTGCTGTGCTGCACATTCCCAGAAAACTAATTAAGCTGGATTCTCAGCACAGGCTGCATGTGGTTAAACAAAGGAACTGCTGGGCAATATCTTTTACATGTGTAAAAGAAAATGTTTTGAGAATGTAAGGATTTGATTCAAATTAATGAAATTATTTCCCCTTCCTTCACAGGGAACTTAGCAGCTTTCTAAAGCCCTTTCACATGTAGGGCCAAAGAATTTTGACATGTAAATAAACACACATGCATGCATGCATGCATGCATGCATAATAATTTAACTCAAATAAAACGATTATTTTGAGTTAAGTTTGTAACAAGAGAAGCAAATAACAGTTAAATTTTTTTACCAAATGTGAATTGTTTTACTTACAGTCTTTTTAAAACCCTCAAAGTGAACAGTGGTCAAAATTCAAAGTGAAGGTTTTTCATCAGTCTATTTAATTTTTTTTTTCTAACGAGTTATAATTTATTTCAGTGCAATATATTTTATATTATAGTAAATAACATTTACTTCATTTGTGAAACCTTTTTTGTTCTAACTACAGAAATAGTCTCTACTACTAAACTTAACTAATGAAAATAAGATAGAAAGCACTGTTGGATATTTTGCTGAAAATCCAAGACATGGTTCCTTATCACTTTTTTTTAATTAGTTTTTTTAGGCTATGTCTCTGTAAAGATAGAAATCTGAAACTTTACATCTTTTAATGAGGTGAGTAGCAAAAACTATCTATCCAGGTCCATAAAAGTAGATATGCATGCAAAGTATATACCTGCGGAGGTTGATTAAAAAATATTCTGTTTATAGCAGGGGCTTAAAAAGTGATCAAAAGCCAAAAGCAGTGGTTTGAGCATATCAGATTTTAAACAAGTTTAAACTCATAAGAGAACATCATTTTAAATGGTCTAAAGTGAATAAAAAATGCGATTTATAGCAGTAACTAAGTAGGCAGTGTTTCAAAAAGAAGATAATGTCTCAGCATATAACTGTACTTAGTAGATATATCAACATGTGGCTTTTGCCATGCGATAGTTGAAGAAGCTATGTACTTGCCAAGTACATAAGAACAAAATATGTGGAAAAACCAAACCAAACCAACCAAAAAAAACCACCAACCACCAAATGAACCACCACAAAAACACAACCAAACAAACAACATCCCACTACCAAAAAAACCCAAACACCCAACATCCCCAAAATGACCCCAAAAAACCCCAGAACCTAGTTCCAGAAACAAAATCTTGGTATTTTGGGGTTTACTTTTAACAAACTGGAAGGAATATTATTCTCTATATAATGGGGAAAATATTAGAAACAAAAGCACAAAACATTATAAACAAGTTTCAGTCATTCTTCCCTCATTGGTTAATGAGACATGACTGATGCAGAGTTCTGATGTTGCAAAGGAGCTGTGTAAAGATTTTCTCAAAGGGACATCTTGGGAACTAGATTGAAACAGTGCAATGAGAGATTTGCTGTAAAATAAAGCTTAAAATTGTTTTCAAAATTTCCCATTCAATCTCTTGATACTATCGTCCAATTCATAGGAATTAAAATAAAGACAGCCATTAGAAGGATGTCAACTAATCTTATTGCTTTCAACTCTAGCCAAGATTTCATCTTCCTCAGCATCATATCACAACGTAAAAAACCATCTCAATGATTTTGTGCACAGAGACATAAGTATTCCAGAAATGTCTAAGAAGTAGTGCTGTGCTGCAGTCTATCTACAACTAACAGAGCTAGTGTCTCACTCCACATAATTTTTAATATATTATTGTATTTTGGAAAGCAGTATTTAGTATGTCTTATAAAATTTCTGAAGATGGCAGTGTTGAAAGCATATGGGTCCTATGTCTGTCCTGATTATAGTTCTTCTGTCTCAAAGTCTTGCTTTCATTCTTGAGTATGTGACTGATAATAACCTCATTTTTCTCCTATTTCAATTGTTAATCTGTCTAAAGTCATGCTGAACCACAAGACCATAGCAACATTACTCACCTATATGAACACCATATGTGCTTTACAAATAATGCTTCAAGAAATGGAATCTAAAAAACCCGCTGGCAGATGTCAGTTTAAGGTGCAATTAGTAGGAAATAACAAATCTTTCAGTTTCTAGAGGTCCTGTAACACCCCAGGTGTTGAATTTGGTGAAAATTTATTTACACGTCTCATTAGCAATAGCTTTAGATTTCAAGCTGTATTGCTCATTCCAATAGTTTCACAGTGTTGTCTCTTCTTTTTAATGCTCTTTTATAATGTAAATTATACTTTATAAGGAATATGTCCATTTCATGATGTATTTACACTATTGCTTTCCTATGAGTCTTTTTATAGTTTTCATAATACAAGCTAGAATATTTTAAATGGTCACAAATCTTTGTAGAGCTATCAACACAGACAATATTTTTCTACCTTTCAGTGACTGATATAAGTGCAGTAACTTATATATTATAAGAGAATCAAAACCAAGGACTGGATTAGAGTATTTAATGTAGTAAAAGGAGACTTCTGCAAATCCATTACACATTCTACTATAAATTTCTCTTAGATGTCATCTAAATGACAATGCATTTAGAAATGTCAGATTTACTTCTTGCTGACTTTTCATTCCAACCCTGAAGATGAAATGCCTCTTTTGTGACCCTGGGTAAATAATAATTGCAGTAATCAGTTCTTGCATATTCATTACATCAAAGTACAAGAAGTTACTTGTGCAGTGCAAGACTCCTGCTTGTGTTAATATAACAGTCATACCAAAGAAGAACTAGCAATACAGCAAAATAAACTGAAAACAGGATCCAAAATTGGTTTAGAGTGAATGTTTGAGATAAAGGAGATGTTGATTTACAGAATCAAATGTCTCTAGGGCATATGAATTACCTTGCAAGGATACTGCATGCATCTGAAGATTGCTACTCTATTATCCTGGGTATTTTAACATTCAGAAATGAATAGGAATCATGCTCACTCCATATAAAATAAAAATGATTCCATGACAATGAGGTGTATTATTCTAGTTCACTATTCATTCAAAATGCTGATAAAACCTATAAACCCAGAGGAATGAAAGAGCTCAAGAAATTGATATTGGTGGAAAGAAAATAAAATTGAAGATAAAGAAACCCATTTTTGTTTGTAGTTCAACAAGAAATTGCACTGCTTTCACAATGAACCTAGGAGAAAAA
>VXAW01010912.1:30929-77418 GCA_013399735.1 Tyrannus savana
ACCTGTTTAGTTTACTACTTCTTTATTTATAAATATGTGTATACTGTGTATGCACATTCAAAGAAGAGCTTTGGTGGTTTAGTTTAGTATTTGACTTAGGTACTTCTTCAATGAAATTAAGGTTATTCCTAAATTATTTAATGGAGAAACAATGAGAATTTATGCTATTGTTAATGATGTGGTAACAGTTTCCCAAGTTCTGCTTTCATTACATTAGTGTAAAAGGAATAACAAATGCATTCTTTGTGGAATTTGACTAGGATTTTTGGGGAGCACATAGTTTCTTCTGTCTGAAGACAACCCCTTCCAGTTCAATTCAGGAATTAAACCTTTATGTTACATCCCTAGTTTTTTACTAAATGAACACCTGGGCTCTTGCACATCTTGTGTGGACAATTCTTCTCTATTCACAGCTCAGGCATCCAGTCATACAGCTATTTTTGCACATTTTTTATTTGCAAAATTGAGATTTTAATGACACTACAAATTTGGATGGGGATAAAATTTTTTATGGGAAAATCTGGAAGTAGGAAGTCATGTAATAGATTATGTAGATGTGCACTTCCAAGATGAAAATACATGTTGTTTTGGGTTTTTTTTTTTACATATATGCCTAAGAGAGTTGAACAGTTGAGCTGGTTAATTAGGACAAATTATTTCTCAGTCTTAAAGACTTCTTGTATTTTCAGTTATATGTCCCGTTTGCTAGTTACTCATGCTATGTTTATTCTAATGGGAATTGCATTTTCATGAAAATAATTTTTTCTACATTACTCTAATGTGAATTATGAAAAAAAACATTTTCTTTATAGAGGTGCAGAGAGGGATTTATCTGAATGCATAGGCCTGTGATTCTGTTTTCATGCAAAAGATAGACATATAGAGATACAACTGGACTTGCGTTTCACTTTTATGTAACTTACTATTTAATGCCCAGTAGTCTTCCCTTGAATGTCTTGTGCCTAGGAAGCAGCAAGAAGTCACTACTTGAAAGCTGAATTTATTTTAGGTTTTCTGTTCTCAAGCACAATTTATTGCTCAGGATTTAAGCCAAAGATAGTCTTCTGTCTTTGAAAGATGTATATTTTTTGTGAAAAAGGAAATGTTCTGTGATATACTCTGATTTTATGGCTAAGTAGCATTTGGAGTTTGCGCTGTTTTCAGGTTGATGTTTAGAAAATCAAGACAATAGATGCTAGAAGCATATGATTAGAGCAACATAGGCATAATATTTCTGTGCATCAGATACAGAAATGTAAAAACATTTGCTATACCATCTTGCAGTTGATTATGAAACTGAGACGTGGAATGCTACAAAAGTTTTAAAATACACTCTTTCTCTAAAAAGAATTATTTTCAGTTTTCATGCTGTCTTCCAAAGTACAGGTCTTTGTGCAAATGTTTATAAACACAGAACATCTAGAACATCTTCAAAAAAACCTGCAGTATCAATTCAGTATGTTCTGTGTGTGAAATTACTCATTACAACTCACTAGACAAACCAAACAACTCCAAGACAATTATAGACAAAAACATGTCAATTCTGTAATAGTAAATTTGGGTGTTATTTTATTTGCATAAGGAGGTGTTGTATGAGTAAAGATAGTCCTCATTTTTGCATGGTTATCTTGAGCTCTTTTGGGGTTTTTTTTGCTTGCTGGCAGAGTTTTACTGAGGACAAATTTAACTGGGCTGAGCACATGCCTAGGCTGAAACATGTGCTACTGAGAAATAGCTTTCATATTTTAGAATTACTAGATTTCTTCAGTTAACAGCTAAGCTAAAATACATATATTACAAATGTAAGATAAGTAAGTAAGTTCAGAATTCCTATTGACATTAGTATATTCTCATTTTTAACTATTAAAAATAGTCAGGAGTTCAAAATACCTTTAAAAATTGTTCTGAAAAAATATGAAAGCTATATTACTATGTCTTAGGTAGAATTTATTTTCTGAAGCAGTAACTTATTTCTCCATAAAGTATTAAATAGAAATAAAGGCTGAAAGTGAACACAGTAAAAATGAAGCAGTGGAAGAAATGTGCCTTGGGAATGACAAGATTAGTAAATACTTAGGAAAATGTTTTGATTATATAAAACAGAACTGAAAAGTCAAACACTTTTCCACCTTTATAGGTATTCACAGATATCTATTACTTCTACTAGATAAAAGAAAAGGTTGCAATTTAGAAAAACAGAATAAATCAGTCCCTCAACTTCGTATTCAAGTCTGGACTGGAAGATTGGAATGAGCATGAACAATTCCATTTATTTGGATCCTTGCTTTCTATTATTTGTTACAAGCTTTTCTGATCACATACACTGCACTTCTTTTGTTGAATCTGCAGCTATCTGATTTTTCTTAATCTTGATCTCTCTCTTCTGCCCTTGCCTGTCATGTGTATTTGTTCTGCTCATTGTCAGGAGTCAGGCTTTGTTTGAATCATCTCTCTCTCCCTCTCCCTGCCTTGATCCCATGCATCCCATACCAGCTTCGTCCTCTGTTGTCTCATGGCTTTTATCCTCCAAATTTCATCTTCATTTTTGCATCTGAAAATCTATAATTCAATGTTTGTAATAGTTTTTCTGCAACACAATAGTAGTGTCTATGTAAATGCCACAAATCTACACTGGCATATGAGCTAATAAAGTGTTAATTTTTTTAACTTTGTACCACTGTACCCTCTGTACTCTGGAGTGTCTTTGATGCTTCCATTTAATTATCTTCCTTCTATTTGCCTATCATGTTCTGACTAACAGATTGAACAGGGCTGAACAGCTAAATCACTATTTCACTGACTGACATAAAATTATTTCAGACTTTAAATAACAAAGTGTGTGCAGATTTCTAAGAGCTTCTGATTGGATAAACTCTTTCCATAACTTTTCAACTATAAAGCTCACTAAATTGGTAACAGAGAAAAAAGTATTATCTATCTGATTACCTTATGGCATTTTATGCTGAAACATCTCTGATAAAATTACTGTTTTAAAGAGCAACAGCAATTGGACTAAAGGCCTAATATCAGTAATGAATTTGTTTATTTTTTTTGTATATTTAAAGGAATGGACACTGTAGGAACCAGAGGATAGTGATAAGTATAAACAACTCAGAAAGGGAAATAAGGACTATGGTGTGCGGATACTTAGGGGGAAAAGTTCAGATTTGGCAGATTTACTTGAGATTGGATGTCATAAGGCCTTCATCTGTTATATACTTTGAGGCTTGACCTCCTGAACATGACTGAATATTGCAAAGACAACAAAGTAATAACAGAATATTAGAAAATATGGATTTAATTATAAAGTGTTTTAGAAGGACAATTATGTGAAAATACCATTGCAGTTAAAAAAAGGAACTGAAGTTATAAGAGCTGTATAAACAGGAGGTGGGTGCAGCATCAAAGGTGAAGCCAAAGGAATGTAGAAATGAGACAGGTGCACTCCAGAATGTTCTCATTGCTCAGTAGGACACATGACTGCTGTTTCTGAGGCATTCATGTGTAAGAATATGAGAAGGAAAATTTCCATAAGAAGTGAGCAAGAGAAGTAAAACAAGCTGGGTATATACACAGCACAATTCATTCTTCACAGACGTGGAACAAGGGTCATATCAGTGTTTAAAACTGTAATCAGATAACATCTACAGAGATATTTCTGTTGTGATATGTATGCTAGCAAAGTCATACTCTGAAAGGAGTCAAAAAGAAAAATGGATAGAGAACAAAGACACATACAAAGTTGGCAATTGCTAAAATAAAACCACCCCTCTTCCTTCAAAAAGGAAGCTTAGCTTACTGGTAAGGCTTTGGGTTCTTGTACTGCTATTACTGGCATAATAAATCAGGACTTATTAAGCACATCTGTTTACTTCTGAAAATTTCAGTTTTTCAATTTAATTAGAATTGAACAGCATAAACAAAGAGACATCTTTGAACATGCAAGATCAGAAATCAGTGAAGATCTGAGGATTCTCCATCTATTTATTTTTTTTTCTCCTTGAAATTATTTTTCACTGACCCACAATTGACATTCCCATATCACTTCAGAGATCTGTACTAGACAAACTGTTACAAGGAAAAGAAGCTTGGTCTTAGTTTCCCTCACTATGACAGCACTTTTCTTAGTTGTAACACACTGAAAGTGTCCCAAGAGCCATTTGTTGACTTTTTGCTTGGAAGGGCCTGTTTAAAAGGGATCTGGGCATTTTGATACCCTTGTTTTTGAG
Source organism: Tyrannus savana (assembly GCA_013399735.1). Classification (NCBI taxonomy): domain Eukaryota; kingdom Metazoa; phylum Chordata; class Aves; order Passeriformes; family Tyrannidae; genus Tyrannus; species Tyrannus savana. The sequence continues at coordinate 35,159 of VXAW01010912.1, forward strand.
AAACTAATGCATTTTTACAGGGAAAGGTCTGGACAATATCAGCATTTTATCTTGTGTATTGGAACTACACTTGTCTATTTAACTGGGGAAATCACAACACCACTACCTTTAGAAAAGGGTAAAGGGGGATGTTGAAACCAAATGGTTGTTTTGAAAGGTTAAGAGTTTGGATTCCATCAGTCACGTTTACTAGTACTTCTAGGTCAAGAAAAAAATTTTACAGATTACGCTGGAAATATCATATCTACATACTGCTTTATTCTTTTTGGCTGTCGGTTTTATATTAATTACACTAGGATAAAAGGGTAAAAATGAGTAACAACATTACAAAACCTAATGTGTTGTAATATATGTACACAGTTTACCTAGCATATTAACTACATGCTACACATGTACAAACTAATGTTGTGCAAACAAGCAAATGAATCTTTATGCTTTCTGTTGAAAAGTCTCTTGCTCATTAGAACCACTGACATTAATGAATTAAAGTTCTTTGCCTCATGCTGAGCATTGCTTCTGCTATGGTTGCAGGTTAATCTCACCTCAATAATTTTTCAGGTGCTCTGACTTAAATGTAGTGTAGAAGAGGAAATGGTAGTAATTCTTAAGGATTAGGTATTTTTCAAGAGGTGAAATACCTCTGTAGCACAACCTTTGGTCATGTCAATATGGAATCAGTGACTGGAAGCACCTTAAAGTGATTAAACTGATCCCTGTCAGGTCAAACAGGTGCACCTTGGGATTCATTGCATCTGAGGGGAAAGGGATTAAAGAAGAGGAGTAGCATGGCCTGAGTGATAGGTGAGAGAGTAAATGCTGGCAATCAGAAACTGTGTTATCAGCTACTTGAAGAAAGATAAAATTATATCAGGAGGAACAGTTGTGTTTAGCTTTCACTGCTGTAGCATGCCTTGTTGCATAAACTACAAACTTTAGGAGAATGACAAGATAGAATAGGATTTTTCTACATTTTTTTTTCCTTTTGGAGGCAAAGCAACAAAATATTCAACATTATTCTCATGCTGACATTTCTGCTGTATTGTGCTGGAGGGTGGGTATGACTAGAATCCAACTATTGTTGAAGTCTTTTCTGCTCCTTCTAAAAATGGCATGTTGACTTTTGTGTTGATGGGAAAACTCAGCAATTCTTCAGTTATTTTAGCAGGTATGAGAATGTAAGTCAATAAAGTCCATCTTGGGTTTGGTTTTATAATCCACTATAAAAACACCGGAGAGAAAAGAAGAAAAAAAGAAAGTATGCCACTGTGTTACGGCTATGGCTTTCTATATGCTTGCCATTGCTCTAATACTTAGTATTGCATTTATTTTGGCTCCTAAGATAATTTGTCTAAGGAAGAGAAATAAAGCCTGGCAAACCTCACAAAGCTTGTCTTGAGCAGTACCAGAAGTGCAGTTGCTTATAATTATAGACCAGAATAAATAAGACATTAAGAGTCTCATTGATCATTTCAAAACCCATCTGCCCCTGCCTTAGATGACTATATAATAAAAGTATCTGAAACATAACTTATGGATAAACCTGTATTCTCTTTCTTATTCTTTATTACAATAATTTTATAATATATTCTTGAGTTCCTGGAAACAGAACCTTTATTGGAATTCTCTCTTTTATCTTGTTATTATACAAAAAAATACTTAAATACTACATTTTAACTAAATTGCAATTCCCTTTAACCTAAGAAAAAGTTGATTTACCAGGAGTTATAAAAATAATTACATGTGTATTTATACATGTACATCTATAACAATATATTCAGAATACTGCAGCTGCACAATAATGTGCATATCTAGACTCTGATCTTAGAAGCCGACAGCACTGTGCAAGTGATTTGACACTTCAGTTTTCCTTTGCTACACAAGAAAATCCTGTGCACAACTTAGCATGTTTGAGGAAAGAAACAGGTAACAGCATATAGATTCACCAGGTCAGCATACTTACTAGCATTATTACATCTCCAGCAAAAGCACGTTATCTGTTATGTTGTCTGAGAATACGGCTCAGTATTGGGCTGAAGTTTGTGGTGTCACTATAGGGACACATAAATAGGATTTCAAATAAAAAAAGTAATTTCTGAAAGTACGTTTGGCAAACTTAGTGTACGTGTTGCATCCATATCTGGCTTCTCTGTGAGGCAGAATGAGCTCAGAGCTGTTATACCCTTCAGAATCTCCAAATCAGTCTGAAAAGTGTTACTTTTACAAGACCAGCATAAACTAATGTCAAATATAGCGTCAGTGGTAGCCAGATACAGGAAGGGTTAATATGGTCTTTCTCACCTCTGTGAAAGTGACACTAAACTACCAGATTTCTCAGTGCAACTGTGAAGCTTCATTATGAAGGTCGCATAGTAGCAGTATAGAGGCAGAAGTTAATCTGTTTGAAGAAAAACCAATTACAAATGCATTCATTTTAAGTGTATATTAAATAAAGCAAATAGAATGATTATGGTATGAACATTCATTAACTCTAGTTTTGTTTTGATATTTGTTATGAATATATTATAGATATATGCATGAATAGTCTGTAAAGATTTAATTACATGTTTGATAAACAGAAAAATTGTGTTACAATTATTTGTTTAACTTTAGGATAAATAATAATTTTCTGTGTTCATGAGAATCACGTGCTCCATAATTAAACACTTATTTTCATCTTGAAATTAATGACTAAAATAACAAAACCAATTTGATACATAAACCAAACAAACTCAGCTATCTAGAGAATTTTCCACTTAGAAAATACCATATAAGGCAATGAAGTACAGTACTCCAACAACCAGCATAATCCAACTGTACCTGACATATAAAGACTAAAAGTACCACACTACAAATTAGGAGCTGTGTATATTTCATAATCCCTACACAAACACACCCGCAAGACTTTGGTATGGCTCCTACTGATAATTTTGATTCTGCATTTCTATCTGTACCACATATACACAAAGAAAAAAAAATATTTCCCTCTGTCACTCAGATTTGCTTTTGTAAATCCTGTGCCAAACACTGTGGAAAGAAATTATCTGGTCTCTACCCTGCACCCATCTGTGCACTGTGATACTTTCTTACCGAATTGCACTTAATTATATGCCACATTAGCAATTTTCTGTAACACATGCACAATTACTCAACACTAGCACACAAATGTTCATAAGAGCAACTTTTACGGACAGCATTTTGATTTGTAGAATGGTAGCCACACTAGATTGTCATGTTGATACCAATAAAATAAAAAACAAAATCAATTCTTGACCTCTTTATTTGGCCAAAGCCTTCAAGTCTATTGGAATGATTAGGAGAATATTATTTTGTAATGAATTTTTAGACTTAATTTCTTTATTGAAGTGAAACTCCAAGCATGGTGAAGTGGAATATACATGCCAGCAAATCTTACCTGCCAAAGGTGAACATTTTGCTTCATGTAGAAATCACAAGGGAAATCTATTGGACAGGAGAGGGCCATTCAGTTGCATGTAGTGAATGAACAGTGCAAAAAGACTGGAAAACTAAGCATGATGATGGCACAGTTCATTTATGAATTAATTGTTTCTCAAGCATGAACCTAGATGAACTCATTTTACCTGGTTATAGAATCATTTACAATGGAAAAGGCCATTGGTCCATTGGTTTACATTTGCACTCGAGACAATAAAGTGCATCAATAAAGAACAAGTAAACCTCAGATCCTAATAACACTATTGGACTGAACTGTTGTCTGAGGAGCAGGAAACTTAAATTGTAATGGTATAATTTTCCAGTTCTTTCTTTGGAATCCCTGTCCAGAAACACACAGCTCGAGATGTATATTGCCTTGTGTATAATACACAAATTAATTGAATTCTGCCTGAAATTCTCCTCATGGAAACCTAGAGTGGAGAATCTTCTTTAAGAGATGTCCTTCTCTGGATTCACTCCATCACCTTAAATTCTTTATTGCAGTGAGGGGCCCAGAACTGAACACAGCAGTCAAGATACAGATCTCCAGTGCTGAGTACAGGGGGAAAATACTGCCATTGTCCTGCTGGCCACACTATTTCTGATCCATATCAGCATGTTGTTGATATTATTGGCCACCTGGGCACACACTGGTTCTTGTTCAGTGGCTGTCAACCAACACTCCTATGTCCTTTTCTGCCAGGCAGCTTTCCAGCCGTTCTACCCCAAGCCATCATTCTAACCTTCTTTTTCAAAAAAAAAAAAAAAAAAAAAAAAAAAAAAAAAAAAAAAAAAAAAAAAAAATTACAATACTATTTCCAAATAGATTTTTCCAACTGTGATTATATTCCAATTATGTATTTCTTGAAATAAAAAAACCACTATTGGGCAAAAATGTTCAAATTTTTTTCTATGACATTTGGAACAATTAGAGAACATTCTCTCTTCTGCAAGAGTGAGTAATGCAAGTCATACCTGCTTTCATCACACATAGGTTCTTCACTGGCTTCATAGACAGAAGTAACTAACAGGGTTTGAGGAAGAACTTTGGAACTCTATTTCCATTTACTGGTGTTGGATTAACATCAAAGATTATACTAACAATAAAAAACCCTGGTCAGCAATCCAAAAAGTATCAACCATTCAGAGGAACTCAACTCTAAATGTATCTCTGCATACCATGTAGGTTTGAAATGGACCAGATCAAAATATTTTGTCACTTTAACAGAAACTAATCTGAATTTATATTTAATAATTCATATTTAATATAGATAATAATACTATTTAATATCTAACAGATGTGCTGAACTACAACATGTTTGGGGGGGGAGGGGATATGAAAAAAACCCCACCTAATATTGATTTATAAATTTCTGATAATGGAAAATCAGTTTTGCTAAATTGTCCAGGTATTTAATTGCTATGTAGTGTGAAAATCTGTGTCTCATTTCTGGACTGAATTCACACAGGTTGATGATCTATCCATTGCTTCTTCTCCCTTAGATTGAAGAATTAATTAGATTAATCAGATGTCAGTGCCTCAGTAGGCACCTGTAACCTGTAATTATGTTACTGTTAACCTCTTCTTTGATAAACTAAACAGAGGGTGCTCCTTTCAAATCTGTCATTATGTGCATGGCAAAAGTGGAAAAGGAGTTGTTACTGGTCACGAGTTAGAGGGTAGAAACTAGGATTAGGAGAGAAAACACAGAAGAAATGTGAAAATCTACCCTGAAGTCCATATTGACAGTTACTTATAAAAATGTGAAAGGGATACTACAAACAAGCAGTTTGGGAAGAGTATCAGAATGTGATAATTTGCATTCTTGAATAATTCCTTCAACTTTTCTTTGAACTTCAGATTTTTAATATTATTTTAGGGGGGAAAAAAATTAAGTACAGACACCATAACTGGACTCAGTATTCCAGTCATACCCATGTCAGGCAGAGATATATATATCTGACTCAGAGGTAATAAAAATTCTACTCCAATTAAAATATTTCTCCATAGAAAAGGTTTTATTCATTTGTTCATTCATTTTTTTATTCACTGTCAAAGTGAGCGATACAAAAATTTACCATATATTTTACTTTAATAACTATAGTTTTGGGGTTTTTTTTTTGGTCAGAATTATGGCAGTAGCACCGAGGAGAAAGATTTGGGAGGGTTGGTTGTTGAAAGGCAGTACATGAGCAAGAAATGTGTACTTTCAGCCATGCATAACAAACACATCCTGGGCTTCATCAAAAGCAGTGTGGTCAGCACGTTGAGGAAGGTGATTTTACCCCTCCATTTTGCCCTCATGTGACCTCACTTGGGGTACTGCATCAAGCTCTGGGGTCTTCAGCACAAGAAGGACTTTGACTTGCTTGAGTGGGTCTAGAGGAGGGCCACAAACATAGTCCAAGGGCTGGAACACCTCTCCCATGAGGAAAGGCTAAGAGATTTGGAGTTCAGGCTGGAAAAGTGAAGGCTCTAGGGAGAACTTATAGNCGTTGAGGAAGGTGATTTTACCCCTCCATTTTGCCCTCATGTGACCTCACTTGGGGTACTGCATCAAGCTCTGGGGTCTTCAGCACAAGAAGGACTTTGACTTGCTTGAGTGGGTCTAGAGGAGGGCCACAAACATAGTCCAAGGGCTGGAACACCTCTCCCATGAGGAAAGGCTAAGAGATTTGGAGTTCAGGCTGGAAAAGTGAAGGCTCTAGGGAGAACTTATAGCAGCCTCCCAGTACCTGATGGGGCCTAGATGTCTGGAAGAAATTCTTTACTGTGAGTGTGATAAGACACTGGAATAAGTTGTCCAGAGAAACTGTGGATGCCCCATCCATGGAAGTATTCAAGGCCAGGTTAGATGTGACTCTGAGGTACCTGTTCTAGTGAAAGGTGTCCCTGCCCATGGTAGATGATCTTTAAGGTCCCTTCCAATACACGTCATTCTATGATTCTTCAGATTGCCAGAATATCCTACATTTTTCTACTTGAATAATTCTCTTCACACCTATTATATTGTAACTCAGTTTACAAGTGACTTTATGTTAGCAATCATCAATATTTATGATTCAATGAACCAGTATTTATTATGAACAATATTTGCCATTAAAAAATTTATTAATGCTTTTTTATTAGTGATAGACCAAGAAGCAAATTCTACCAAGTCCTTCAAGGTACATGGTCAGCCAGACTTTATTCCATATAATATACACCAAGGGGATTTTGTATTGTTCCACTCACCAATTCAAAATGGAATGATTTAAAGTCAGAGATTGAGTGCATCCCCTTAATTTACAGTTGTATGCAAAGGAGATACTAAGTTGGAGTGATTAGACTTAGTTTTCATAAGTGCATAATGTCAGTTAATGACATTAATTATATTAACTCCTCTTAATTCTTTTTTAATCAAACCCTGTACCAGCTGCTCCATTATTTTCTTCAGGATCGATAGCAGCCTGACAGGCCTATAATTAACCATATCTATTACCCAGTTTAATTTACCCTTTCTAAATATTGACATAACATTAACTTTCTACTAGTGTTCAAGAATTTTCACAGTCTTCCAAAACTTAACACAAAACTGGTATAAATAAGTGTGCCAATTTAAAAATGTTACATGCTAATAAATGTCACTTAACATGCTTGAGAGTTAAGAGCAGAATTAGAGTGTTTATTGTCATTACAACATATATACTGATTCTAAGTATTCCTAAAATATAAAAATACTAAATAAACACTGCCTTCCCTGCGCTGTTGCTGGCAATACTAGGATATCCTTGTACAACAGTTCGCTGTCAGGCAGATGATTCTTTAGTGTATGTCAACTAGCCAGTGAAGACCAGAGATTTTTGCACTTAAATGTGGCAAGTTCTCATGGCAAGAAGTGGTGTAAAATTGCTATATTGAGTCTAGAAGCCACGTAATACTGTTAAATTATCACTTTGCTTTACCTGGGTATTAGTAATAAAAAATAGTGAGCAGTGAAGTTAAAACATTTTAAATTTAAAAAATTTTATAGTAAAGGCTGAGCTGTGAAAGGAAATTAAACCCCCTTCTGAACCTGGAATTAAGTATTCACCTGTCTTTGCCCTTCACTACTGAAGGTTAAGCTTATTAACCAACAAATCATAAAGTCATAGACTATCGTGAGTTGGAAGGAACACACAAGGATCAGAGTTCAATTCCTGTAGATCTGTAGTGTTTCTGTATTCAGACTGACTTGTGACTAAGCAGACTGACTCCAGTGGAATTTATTCCTCTTAACACTGCAAGCAGTTGGGGTGTGTTTATATGTTCATTAGCTATTTGCTTTCACAATTTATCATCACTATCAATCTCCCCTGTCCATCCCATCACTTGCTATATTGTAGGGATTTGTTTCTGGTTTTTGATGGATGTCTTTGTTTCAGATTAAATATTTTGATAAAATATCATTTTATTATCTTTTTTCTCATGGGATCTAGGACGATTGTTCTTCATTCATTGCGGCATTTATTGTCCTACTTGGATCTGTGAAAAGTATTTTCTAAGTTTGGCCATGTGCCTTCTTTTTATGTATCAACCATGTCTATCAGTAGCTAGGATTTCAAATGTAGCACATCTAATCAAGTAGTTTTAATTTCTATGAACATATTGTCGTCAATTTTCACAATACATATTGTCACATTCCCATTTGTCAGAAACAATGTTCTATTAGAAAACTGAAGATAACTTTTAGAAATAGTGGTATCATTCCATATTTATCTAGTACTTGTCATAGGTAGAACTAGAACATAAAGGCATTGTTATCCAACATTGTTTACTTTAGACCTTCAATGTCTCAGAATTAATTAGTACATTCAGATAGAACACCATTCCTTCTACTCTTTTGTTCCTTTAATATATATTGATTTTAACAATGCAATAATGTGAATCCCACAAGTTTCAGTACTGTCACTTAAGGAAAACTTATTCTCAGAAACATGTAGTTCTATTTCTTCCTGTTTATCACCTACACACTCGGCACAGGTATATAGAAAATTAAAATTTTCTTTGTTTCAAGTGTCTTTCTAGTTGGTTATCCAACAATTCAGATATATGTTAGTGAGAATTTTTTCATAAGCAAAAAAGGATCAGCCCACCATAAGACCAGGAGTTCCAATTTGGTGGGACAGCAAGAGATTAATGTATTAGAAATGCAAATTGAAAACTATGATTTTGAGGAGCTATGAAATGAGGAAAACTGCTTGAACATTTAAGTAAAGTAATAAGTTTCTGATTTCTGTGTATAGCTAATTATATGTGCAAATATATTCATTATGCCTGATGTCCACAGATATAGCTATAATAGGAAAGAAACGGAAGAAGTGAATGGTATACAGAACGTACTATTAATTCAAAACTAATACAGAGTTCTGAAGTTGCATTTTCAATGCAATCAATCCCATCAGTCTTAATCTTCTGCAGACAGAGATTCACTCCAAGGTACAGTGTACAGTGCCTGGAATTAGACAGTTCAGGTCTTAATTGCAAGATGTTATTATTACAATTAAAACCAAAAAAATAAAAAGCACTTCAGTTTCCTCTAAAAAACCCCTTTGTCAATGTCCATTTTGGTAATGTGAAATGCTTTAACTGGACATGTAAGGAAACTATTTTTGCTGATTGATCACTATTTATCCTCAGATTTAGGCATCCAATTCAAATATTAATAAATGCAAATTTTAGTGCTGATTTGCTCAAATCTTTTGCCATAACTGCTGTGAAATATTTTTTCTTGATACATTTCTACAGGTATACTTGAACTCTGTGAGTTTAAAAACAAAATAAATATTCATGGATGTGTTTTACAGTGTTCACTCAAACTATTACCTTTAAAAAACTTACAAATAAACTTATTGCCTTGTTTGGTGTTGTCTTTCTATTTATAGGCATCAGCTAATACTTAGTTTATTATTAAGAATCAAAACCCAGGTTTATTTACTTCCTTTTGTTTTTTTTTCTGCCTTTTCCCACAGCTGAACATTCCAGCAGAGCTGGGGTACTTACTTGAACTAGCATTGCGGGGTAGAGTTGCAGCCCAGCTAGTACTCCCACATTTGTTTTGCACTTTTGGAAACACCTTACAAAATACAAATTGTGCAGCTTTGGCAGCATTCCAGTAACATCCATGTTATCACAGCAGTTTTTTGTGTTAACAGACAGGATTGATTTTCAGTTATGACAAAGGGCCATCAGCATTTATGGTTGTATATTGCCTTCTGATGAAATCCCATGCAAGAACATCTCTAACTGTAGCAGTGGAACTTCATTTTGTCATGAGTCCACCAATATTATTGTTTCCCTTTCAAAACAACACAACTTTGAGCAGAAAACACAGGTTGGTGATGAGTTAATATATTCATGGAGTTTTGTAGCAGGTAAAAAATTACTTGTATAAACTGACCTTAGTGGTTACTGTAAAACAGTCTAATTATTGCATTCTTAGAGTGATTGTAATTAATGTAATCTCAAAAGCAGTAAGATATTACTATTTTAGGTTGCAGATTGCCTGTAAATTTTTTACATAACCTGGTGGTTTAATGTGCAGGCTGTGCCATAATTCACTGCTAATCTTTCAATACTGTAACTTTAAAATACCTGTTCTTAATAAATTGTAGCTGTAAAACTCCAGGTTTGAACTTAGCTCTTGTTGAAAATTGGAAATTTAAAGCCAGCAGTAATCTCATACAGAAATTTAAATTAAAACAAATCAAAAAAAAGCAGATGCCATCTGTAATGGTAGCAATTGTAAACAATAACAAGGTATTATTCACCAGGCCTCAATTTTACCTCGCATTTAACAAAGTGGACTTATTATATTAACCGTTTGATATAGATCTTCAAAGTCTCAACTGCTGTTCAATGAAATTCAAAGAAACAAAGAACATAATGTTATTGTTACCTATTTAAGTGGTATCAAAACTTTGAAGTGGGAAAGTCTAATCAAATGCCATTACTACAACATCAAATAGCCTTTCTTATATCTTTGCAAGACGTGGTGCTGGCCACTTGGTTAAATAACCTGTACTGTTAACTTTCAATTACCTGACACAAGCAAGGCATAGTTGAATAAACTCCAGAAGAGAGTAACAGGCAGTACCGCATCTGTGTTGAAAGAGATTTGAGTTGCAAATGAACCTTCTTCCTTGAGTTACACCTAGTCTCTTTAAGGCTTTTGAAACTGTGAAGGGTTTTGATAGAAGTCCTTCCTGTAAATATATTGCTTAAAATTTTAAGTCACAGATGTAACAGGAGTTGGCCAGGGATATGAAAAACAATAAGGGAATCTATAAGGGTGTAGGTCAGAAAAGAAAGGCCAGGAAGAGCATACCTACCCCATAAATGAGAAGGGAAAACTAGTGCCCACAGATGTGGCAGTAGGGGCCAAGGCTGTGGCATGAGAAAAAGCAGCCAGCAGCTTAGCTCCTGTCACACAGCCAGGACACAGCCCTGGTGGCACAGAAGCGTCTCATGTCCCAGGAGCAGGACAAGCAGCTCAAGGGTATGTTTCATCAAAGTGGCATTCATTCCAGTAATAGAATAATGGAACGATAGACAAGCACAGTCACAGTGCAGACCCTCACCTCTCCTAAAGAGTTCATTGGATAAAGTCAGTCCAGCTGAGACTGGCAAAGCCTTGCTTGCTTTGGCCACCCAACATCTCAGGGTCTCCCCTTGACAAAACTGTGTCCTATGGATTTGCAGAGGTTGTGAGCACAAGGAAGTGTAGTTTTTCTGTGAATTCTGTTTTTCTGCACTTGCTGGAGGAGCAGTGACAATTCATGAGGCAGCAGCTCTCCACAGAGCGAGAAGAGTTGGAGAGGGTGAAGGTGAGGTCAGGTGGACATGGCCAGGTGCTTTTCACATGCACTGTCAGTGTGTGCAGCACTGCACTGCAGCATGTGATGACAGAAGGAGCTGGGTGCTAGGCTGCAGCCTCCTTCATCTGACCTCTGTTTTCCTCATTACACACCTGCTCATGTGGGGAATTGCAACCCTTCTAGCACATAGAAAATTCCCCTGGCAAATGGGACTTAGGGCTTCTTCTCTACCTCTCTTGCCATGCTTTCCAGAACACTTTTCTGGAGGAGCAGGAGTGCTCAAATGAGTGCTGGAATATGAAGTTTGAGTGGGTGGAATTCCACAACCAAGAGAAGCTGAGGGAGGAGTGGCTGGAGCAGAAAATTGAACAATCCTGACAGATAGACTGCACCAGGATGAGGTTGGCCAAGGTACCACCGGTATGGAATTTAACTCCTTGGTTTCTTCTGAATTTACGCTTTTTCATGCATGTTCTTCTGGGTTAGGAATGGTCCTTCAACATTCCTTCTAACATTGTACATTCTGGCAGGATTCACTGGTCTCTGACCACAAACAGATGTTTAGAGTACTTAGTATATACTGCATCCAGCAACACATTCAGTTGTCACCACCATTTCACTGCCCGTGTTCCACACTGAACAGTGCAACTCAGAGGAAACCTGCAGAAGAGTTCATTGAATAGTTCAGATCAACAGGCAGTATAATCTCTGTTGTAATTCCACTAGGAATATTAATCTCTGTTACTCTGACCATTAAAGCTTAATTTACACTTTTGAAAGCAATTAGACTAATATTTTAAAACCTTTTTTAGAGCGGCGCCATCTCAGCTGATTGTTCCGCTCCGCTGTGTAGTCTTTTGTAAGAATGAAATTTCTCTGATGAGTTTCAAATGTTTATGTAGATAAAGGAATTTGTGATAAAAAAATGACCAAGAAAACATAGAACTTCCAGGTCCTCCAGTAAGAGCTGAAATTGTTTCCTCACTGTTTCTGAAATGAAAGCGAAATGCCATGAAATGAACATGACTTGTCATTTGGTCAAAGCAATGAACAAGACTGAAGGTAAAAACTGTAAAAGAAAAAAATATATGTAGACACAAGGGGTTTCTTAGTTTTGGTAGGCTTAACTAAGGAGTCACCTTCCTTTTAGTTCACGATTGTCATAATTTGCTTAGAACTTGTAATTTGCCCAAACAGTAAAAAGAAATCCAACAGTGGTAGGGGGGAAAAAAGATGTGAAAAAACATTGATATAGAAATTAGTTATGTAAGCATTTGCAAACATTATTTTGGATTTAATTCTTTCAGAGAAAGCACGTTCAGAGATGAGGACTTTTCTTTTCCTGATGTGAGAAATTGCCTAGGTATATCCCACAATGCAAAATGTTTCTTCAACAACAGTTTTTCCGATCGGACTGGCTAAAGTTAAAATGTGTTCAAAAAGAAAAGGTTGCAAATGCTTCTTCAGGGAGGGGTAAAGCATTTTGCCCTCTGCATAAAGGTTTAATAGTGCTGCCATTTATTGTATATTATTATTAGATGTTTATGAAGTAATATAAATACCATTTGAGCCCAAGTAGCCCTATTTTCTCTGCCATCTCCAGGGAGAGCAGAGCCACTGGGCTGGGGCTGTAGCTTCATGGGCAATAGAGGTGTGACAGCAGAAGCAAGGACGGGTGTATCCTTACAGTTTGTCTCATATTCATGGATAACATCCTCAGATCACTGAAGTAGTCCCTCTCCCACCCCATCTCTGCATGGGAGGAGCCAGGCTCTGGCTCACTGATGTCCCCATCCTCTCCTTATCTGCTCCTGCTTCCCAGATGTGCCCTTGCTCAGGCAAGGATGCTGTTGGAGGCTTTGTCTGTGGGTCCCACTCGCAGTGTGAGGTTATGGGCTACAGGGAGGCCCACCACACACAGCAAGGGGTACCAAGGATGAGAGCCAGATCGTGGTTCACTGCATGAAGTAGGGCTGGGGGTATTTCCCTCAGGTCAGGGAGGGAGAATGGTCCTGGGGTGAGGGAAGAGCCCTTGGTGCTGGGGCTGTGGAGACGTCTCTGATGATAGTCTGGGAGCGGCAGTGTCATCACCATGGAAACCTGGAACTCCTGGAACATGCACAAGGAACCTTGTGTGGAACCGCTGAGGCAGAGGCGGTGGGAGCTCCGCGCCGCAGGACCGGCGGGCTCCATCCTGACCCCAGGGGCTCCATCCCGCCCCACTGGTCATTGGAACAAGCCATAAACCGAGTTGCTGGGTCACGAGAAGGCTGGGACACACTGCCATGGTGAGTGTTATAAGTCCTGAAGGCAAGAACATCATCTCCAAAGTAGATGCACTGTCCCCTCTGTTGGAAGATAGGAGGGATATCAGGAGCTGAAGGCTCTGCATGGCCAGTGCTTAGAGGGGCTGCGTTTACTGCTGTCTCTAAAGTTGGAAATATTGCTGTGGTTTCTCTGCATTTCATATGCCAATTCCCAAAGAGCAGGAGGAGGGCTGTCCTGTTCTTTATGGGATGCCTCTGGCCTTATTGTGTTTTGGGAAGGTGTGGGTCAGATCTGCTTTGTGTTCTAATGAAGGAATCTGTCTTTCTCCATAGGCTGAAAATAGCAGGAAGGTTTCTGGAGGTGTGTACAGTCACCTGTTTTCCATTCATGTATGCAATTGCCTGAACTCCTGGAAATGCATGGGACAGAGGACAGGGCACACTGGGCACAGATGGCAGCCCTGGCTGCTGGAATGTTCCAGAATCCTTGTCTGAAAGCTGCAGCTGAGTGCATCACGTCCTTCCTAAACCAGAGATGCTCCACCTGTCTCTCCCATGAGGGCAATTTGCTTACTGGGGCCCTGTATTCCTCTCTTGGAGTCATTCCCAAATCTAGGGGATAATCTACATTTTATTTCTGTTCTTCTCCTCCCTAACTGCCCGGTTGGAGGCCTCTTGTAGCCCTGATTCTGAAACAGTGCTTTTGGGGTTGCCTAGGGACTCTGAAACACTGCAGGGTGAGAGCTCACAGATCAAGGGTTTCTTGTGGCCAGTGGCTAACTGAATAGGAAGCAGCAGGCTTACTTGGTAAAGATGTCTCATTGCTGGCTAAGTGAAGCTAAATCTTTTATTCTTCTAATACTGGCTCAAGTCCTGGGAGTTCTCTTTAGCCCGGCAAGGAGGGCATTATGCTGATGAGGCTGGAGATTAGCCTTCTTGGGAAGTTTCAAAAGAACAAGGCTTATTGAGATTGGGAGCTTTCCTACCCCTGCTTTGTGAGCTTGGCAGCTGCAAGAGCAGTATCTTCATACTCCTCCTGGAAGACACAAGCAAGAGAGAGCATAGGGAATTAGAACTGGATAAGAAGAATAAAAAGCAGCTGGATGAGCCCAGCCTGGGACACTGGGAAGGTTGTCAGATGTGACAGTATTATCTTGGCAGAGTGAGGTTGGTTTCTAATGCCCTTGTAGAGGAATTGCCTTTTCTGTGGTGGTGAATAGGGTTGCTAATGGGCTCTCTGTTAACACAGAAGGGAAGGTGGCTGATGCAAAAGTGTCATACTTTGCCCTAGAGGCAGCTTGGTAACATTTGCACTGTAGCCATGACTCAGTTGCATTTGGGTATGGGCTCACTCCAAACAAAGAAGGTGTTCCCATCCACATATAGATTTTTCAGTGAAGATGTTTCCAGCTGTGCTTTCCCAGATACAGAAATCTCAGTAGGAACTGCAGGAGGAAGGAGGAAGGAGGAAGAGAAGGAGGGCCGGTATCCTTGCAGACAGCTGCTCCTCTGGGTACTAACTCAAGGTCGGTTGTCTGAACAGAGAAGGAAGAGGATCAGGACAAGAAAAAATGTGCCTTTGGAGAGCATGAGCACTCTGGGTTTGAAGACCAGACGACAAAGATGCAGCTTGTGAGGTATCGTGCTCTGTGTGTGTCTGTAGCTCCAGTTACCAGCTGTGCTGCCCCCACAGCGGGGTGGGCAGGGTTCCCAGCATCCCCTCACATGCAGGGTCCCCTTGCAGGCGGGTATGTGACTCCTTCTCTTTGCAGCAGGCATGCATCCCAGAACAGTGTCAAAGTGAAAGAGGAGCCTCACTCCAAATCTCCTCTTCCAGCCAGTCACAGCCTTGTCAGGGAGGCCAGAAGGACTAGTTGTGACAGGCGGAGCTCAAAAGATGAGAAGTTTATGGATTTGGAGCCACAGCCTCCAGCAAAGACCAGCCCTGCAGCAGACAGCCAGCCTGTCCCTGGCAGCCAGCTCCTGGCCACAGAGAAGGCAGCAGCTAAAGCTGACCCACTGAAGAAGGAGGAGGACTATATGAGTGCCGACTTGGCTCACAAGAAATCTCAAGCCCAGGCAAAAGCCTTGGAGGCCCCTGGTGAAGGGCAGGACCTCCACATTCCTGTCAGGTAAAGGCACTGTCAATGGCTGTGGGTCTCCCATCTGCTCCACTTGTAGCTATTCTAGCAGAACATCTCAGAAATCTTCGGCTTAGATTTAGAAAATTTATAGGCACCGTCCTTCTCAGGCTAGGGTATTAACATGGGGATTTCTACTACTGACCCAGCCCAATGTCTCATCCCAGCTCTGAGTTCTCTTTCCATCTGTGGTCAAGATTGCGCATGTGGCCACAGATCCCATGGAGCTGTCCTGGATCAGCACACCCCAAAAATCTCCCCCATCCTCCTTGCTCCTACCTCCATTTACCATCATTCCTGCTAGTTGCAAGCAAAGGACCTCCTGTGCTGAGTTCACTTGGACACAGGTTCAGACTTGTGCCAACCAAATGGGACTCAGAAGTGAACTGCAGACAAACTGCCATGTGTCATGGGCAGAAGTGTATTAGCTGGGGCTGCTGCTGCCAGAAGCAGGAGATGGATTCAGTAAGAAGGAACACCATTGATGGACATTTAGAGGTGTCTGTGCTCCTTCTGAAATCAAAAAGCTGAATCCTGCCTTAGTCAACTGCGACAGGCTGTCAGCTGTGAGGCAGGAATGGGTGTCAGGGGCAAGGGTCTCATCTTTCATCCTCTCCTTGGCTGTCTCCCATTGGATGCTTTGTACTTGAAGCCAGTTAGATGCGTCCACAAGAGCGCCACAACAGATAGCTACTCCACAGGACAAGGCACAGAGCACAGACGGCTCCAGGTAAGGCCTCACTTGCTTCTCAGGCATCCTCCATGGGAGAGGTGTCCAGCAGAAGGCAGCTACATGTGTGAGGAAATGGGGGAATGGGGACAGTGGGTGGCCACCAGTAAACCCTTTGCTCTGGGACCTCTGTATCTGAGAGGGAGGGCAGCTCTGAAGAATCATCAGGCCCTTGCCTATTTGATCCCAGGGAACAGTAAAGATTTAAACTGACAAAAATGGCAATAGGCAAATGCCTGTGCACCTCTCCCTGAGCTGTGACACTGCTGAGCATTATTTGTGTCTCTGTGCCCATGCAGTCAGCCGGTCCCTCAGCCCAGCACCATGAAAGAAGCCTCAGCAAAATTTTTGGAGTCTGCAAAGCCAGATCCCTCCCAAAAGGTCAGAGCCCCGGGTGCGTATCATGTGATTGTATAGTTTCGACAGTCATAGGCAGGGAAGGTCCCTCTGCCCTTCAAAAAGAACCCAGTAAAAGGCAGGAGCCACAGCATCACCACTGGCCATGGGAATGCTGCTCAGGCTGTGACCAGCCATCCTTTGAGCAGGTTGTCAATCTGCAGGATCATGGCATCCCCATTTTGTGTCATTGTGGGGACATGGTGCTGGGTGCACTGAGCTCAGCAGTGGCCCATTGAGACACAGCGGATTCCCCTTTGGAGAGACAGAGTCAGGAATATGTTCATTATCCTAATCACTCCATGTCTGGTTTCCAGACGAATATACTGTTAAAGGTGCCAGAGCTTTCCAGCCAGCTAAGCATAGCAATTTGAGAGCCCAGGACACCTACTCACAGGCCAGTGAGAAGTGAGTGCCTTTCAGACACATCTCATCACTTCTGGGGATCTCTCTGTAGTCTCTCTCCAGGTTCTTCTGATCTGCCTGTCCTTGGCTTCTCCACCTCATTCCCTGACCTAATAACCATTGTCTGAGAAAGTGAATTACCTGTGATGCCTTTGGGAACTGGGACCCCAGAGCCTGAAGCTTTCCAGCAAGAGCTGAGTGCTCCTCGGCACCCAGCTCCCTGTACATCTTCCGTAAATCTCTTTTGTAACAGCTACTTGCTAAACAGAGCAATTCCCCAACTCTGCCATCTTTTATCCCAGTGCTAGTTTTGCTTCATTTTTCTGTGTTGTACGATGTGGCTGATGCACTTTACCTGTCTGGTCACCTGCACCTCCCCCTGCCTGGCCTGGCTGTCCTCAAAGTATCTTTGCCAAGCTCACTTGGGGTTCTGCTAATGCCCAGGCTTGTGTCACAGGTCTGTGCTAGAGGATGATCTCTTCAACAGACTTGAGGAGGACATAGAATTTCTAGAGGTGAGCCCAAATTTCAGGAGAGCGCCTGAGTGTCCCAAGGGCTGGTGCAGAGGCAGGCCAATACTGTCCCTAGTCTCACACCGTTCAAGTCAGCAGTGGGTATCAGGGATGAGCTGTGAAGTTGTTTCTAGAGAACTGAAGGGGAATTAGAGCTTTGACAGCAGAGGCTGCTCTTGCTTGGTCTTGGAATCCTCTATTTCTCATCTAGATGGGTCTTCTCACCCTGCCCAGATAGCAGGATACACACTGTCTCCCAGAGGAGACAGTGTGTATCCTGCTATCTGGGAGACTCTTCTCCTTGAATCTGTCTCCCGAAAACAAAGCCCAGTATCCTTGTGTCTGGGGTAGGGGCTGCTCCTGGGGAAAAAGGACCCACCAGCAGTGCGGTTGGGCAGGAGAAGGATACAGAAAGTGCTGCAGTGGGCTAGGGATGGATTACTGTTTTAGGGTGAGGAAGGTATGTTCTGTTTGGTGCTTTACCTCCCTGACAACGTCTCCGTGTCCCATCAGGGTAATGCATCTGAGTCACATCTCCACTCTGCATCAAGCTGCTTGTTAGCACTGCTCCACATCCAAGCTCACGTGTCACAGCTGGAGGGCCAGGTGAGCCTCATTGCCTGCTGGGTGGGGAGAGCACAGGTGACGCAGAGGGAGGAGAAGGGGCCGTCTGCTCCAAGTAGCATCTGGGGACAGGGCACATGGAATCTTGGTGTCCAGAGATGCCTACAGCCCCAAAGTGCTGCTGTGGGAACTCTGCCCCTGGGATCACACAAGGACCTTCTCTCTGGGTGTCAAACAGGTCCAGACGCTGGAGATAGAGCAGGCACAGCTCAGGCAGTTACTGAGGCTTCTCCAGCAGCAGCACCAGGAGGACTTGGATCTCATTGCTTGTGCCCACAGGTAGCAGATTCTGGTCTGTTCTTCCTTCCTCTGTCAGGTCCTTGCCTATATCCCTGTCCATCTCCTGTGAGGCAGGAATGCTGGAGTGCTTCCCCAGTCCATCCCTGGTGGGGGCAGAGCCATACCAGTGTGGACCTGGTGTGGCAGAGAGCAGCCCCACAGGGGACCAGAGTGGTGGCTCATTCTCATCAACATTGCTATGGGTGACAAGGAGGAGGGGCCAGTCCCACTGCCAGCACATCTTCGGCATGCTGGGTATGGCCAAGAAAGCAACACTCTGTTCTTGCTGTTAACTTTTCGGCAGGAGCCATATGAAGGTGGTGGAGAAGAACAATGGGCAGCAGGAGGAGAGGCGGCAGCAGGAGGAGAGGTGGCAGCAGGAGGAGAGGCGGCAGCAAGAGGAGCAGCTGGCAGCTCAGCTCCCACTGCATAGGCAAGACATGGCCCCAGCACAGCAACATCTTATGCCACGGGAGCAGGATAAGCAGCTCAAGGGTATGTATCATCAAAGTGTGATTCATTCCTATGGAACCTACACCTGCAGACCCTCACTTCTGCTAATGAGTTTATTGGAGAAAGTCAGTCCAGCTGAAGCTGGCAAAGCCTTGCTTGCTTTGGCTACCCAACATCTCAGGATCTCTCCTTGACAAAACAGAGTCCTGGGGATGTACAGCAGGTGGTGAGCACAAGTAGGTGCAGTTTTTCTGCACCTACTTGTGGGAGTATCCCAGCTCATGCTGCTCACGGCCCTGCTGCTGCTTCTACCCCAGAGCTCCAGGACAGGCTGTCACAGCAGCAGAGGGACATGGTGAAGGAGCGGAGCCAGTTCCAGGAGGTGATTGCAAAACTAGAGGCCAGGCTGAGCGAGCAGACTCAACTGCTGGAGCAGGTGAGCCCAGTTTGTGTCCTGTGCACACGTCAGCATTCCTATATGGGTATGGGTCATGTGCCTCATCCATTGGAGTCCGGGAATGACATCTGTCTCTCCTTCATGTCCAAACCCAGGAGCGTGGTAGGGCAGTGGTGGAGGAAGCCAAAGTGAAATCACTGCAGTGTTCACTGGAGAAGCAGCGACAATTCATGAGGCAGCAGCTCTCCACAGAGCGAGAAGAGTTGGAGAGGGTGAAGGTGAGGTCAGGTGGACATGGCCAGGTGCTTTTCACATGCACTGTCAGTGTGTGCAGCACTGCACTGCAGCATGTGATGACAGAAGGAGCTGGGTGCTAGGCTGCAGCCTCCTTCATCTGACCTCTGTTTTCCTCATTACACACCTGCTCATGTGGGGAATCGCCATCCAAACAACCTTCTACTGTGCAGATGCCAGAGGCTGCTCTGTGACTGCATGACTCATGCTGGTTCTCAAGGAGAAGAAGCCAGAGCTCTCCTTGCAGAGTTCTGGCCATGGGCTGAAACCAGCCTTCCAATGTTGTGTGGGGTTTAATGGGAACGATGTGTCAAATATGAAAAATCCCCTGGCAGAGGGACTTAGGGCTTTTTCTCTGCCTCTCTTGCCATGCTTCCCAGAACACTTTACTGGAGGAACAAAAATCGATGCTGCAGAAGTGTTCAGAGGAGCGAGGGAAGCTGGAGGCTGAGTGGGCAGAACTCCATACCCAAGAGAAGCTGAGGGAGGAGTGGGAGGAGCAGAAGATGGAGCAATCCCGACAGATGGACCACACCAGGATGAGATTGGCCAAGGTACCACAGTGGAGCCCCTTCCCGTGGCCTCCAGCACCACCTGGCAGGCTCCAGGAATGGGTCCTGCCTGCAGGGAAGACGTTCAGTGCTGCCTTCAGGGGTAAAGTCAGAGACACGACTCAGTGTGGTGCGAACCTGGCTGTTGAGGAACAGCTTCCACCACTATGTCTTAGATGTCGACTGAAGCATCAGTCCTCTCTGTCTCTCTCCTGTGCCTATGAGGAGTTTGAATGGTCAGAGCAGAAGCAGCAGACCTCCATTTTAAGTCTGCTGAGAGGAAACCTCCAAGGTGGATTAGGCAAAACCTCCCTGTGCCATGGGCACATGTCCTGCCACGTTCTGCTCCTGCCTGGGGCTGCCAAGAGTGTGCAGCAGAGATGCCTTTTTAAGCACTAGTGGGGTGGAAAATAACCATTCAGGCCAAGTCTTCCCACTGCTGACAAACTGCCATACCCTGAGCACACCTTAGGGTGTGCAATGTGGAGAGGGGCTCTGTCCTTTCTGCCAATCTGGACCCTCAAGGGTGGGTGAATGAGTGCACTGCTTGAGTACTTAGTGGTGTTTTTCTGCACCCCAAACTAGCCTGTAGGAGATCAGCAAGGACTGATCTCCTTCATCTACTTGGGAAGACATTAGACAGTGTCCAGGTGAACAGGGCAAGTAATACAACTCTTTCCCCTTGCCCATCCTAGGAGCAGGCAGAGCTGAGTTTCCAGGGCCACAGGCTGAGAGCCAAGGAGGAGCAGCTGGAGAGGGACAGGGAGCAGCTAGATGAATCCTGGCATGAGCTGCAGCTAGAGAAGGAGAAGGTGAACAGTGCTACACAGCACATCCAGAAGCAGAAGAAAGAGATTAAAAGCCTGATTGAAGTAAGTGAAGCATCTGCACAGCAATTCACAGCTGTACAGAGGCCAGGAGCAACTCTGGGGCTTCACACTCCTTAAATCCTGTATTCTAATCCTGAGCTGGGAATAACGGGATGTACAAAGAAGCCCTGCCCCTGGGCAGCAAGGGACCCTATCTCCCATCTTCCACTCTGCTTTGCAGCGCTCATCCCAGAAGTATAGAGTAGGGAAGCGAGCCCTGCGGGAGGCACGCCGAATAGAGTCCTTATACCAGAACAGGCTCCAGGCGACGCAGAGACAGTTGGAGCAGTTGAGGCAGCACCAAGAGCTTCTGCACCAGGCAAATACCTCCTCCCCTTTCTGGCCTGTGGCCACTGTGCCAAGGGCCTGCACATTTGCCAACAGCTTTTCTTTCTTGTGGGAATGGGGCAGGATTGGCTGAGCACAAATCAGCAGAAGAGACAGCTCGAACAGCTGTGCAACACAGCCCAGAACCTCTGTGCCCCTATGGAAAGCCTCTCCAGCACACAGTGTAAGACTTCATGATGCTGACAGAAAGGGTTGTGTGGAAAGCAGCTGCTTTTGTAGTCCATTTTTCAGGATGCTTGGGATGTTCCTGGGGGCAGTTTTAATGTCTAAAGCTCATCTGTGTGTGAGTTTGGCTCCTTATCCTCTGCAGGAGCTCAACTAAACTCTCTGAGCCAGGGCAGTGCTCTGGGGTGTTGGTGTATCAAAGCCCTTCTGCACTGGGAATTTGGGGAGAATACTGCTGCAGGTGCACTTGATCAGAAAAAAAAAAAAAAGTTTGCACTGTTTTCCCCATCTGTGAAGCCTCCAACAGCAATGTGCCATCCAGTCAGGTGTGTTTTGCAGGCAGGATGCACCCTCAGCATGGCCTGTGGTATTGCAGGGACAACACAGACAGCTCTGCTGCACTCAATGCCACGCTGCAGATGCTGAGACACACGGCCCAGATGGTAAGGCAGTGGGATACAGGGGCTGGAATGAGCTTGGAACCAGCTGAGTGGGAACAGGGCTGGGTAAAATGTGATTTGAGACTGATATACACAGTGTGGGGTGTCTCCACTACTGACCTGCTGGGTTGGGCAGGGTTGCAGAAACTGGGGACAGAGGAGTAATAGCAAAAGCAAGGACAAGTGCCTCCTCATAGCTGGTCTCATGTTCATGGATAACATCCCTAGCTCACCAGGGTTGTCCTTCTCCCAACCCATTCCTGTATACGTGAAGCCAGCTCTGCCAGACTCTGGCTCAGTCCCCATTCTCTCCTGTCAGCTCCTGCTTTCCAGATGTGTCCTTGCCCAAGCAGGGATGCTCTTGGAGGCTTCGTTGGTGGGTCGCACTCCTAGTTATGGACTATGGGGAGGCCTCCCCATGTACACCAACGGGTACCACAGATGAGTGCCAGCCCATAGCTCCCTGCATGAAGAAGGGCTTGGAATCCTTCCCTCTGTCATGAGCATCACCCTGGAATGTGCCCCTGTCACTCATACTCATCCCATCCATCCCTCTCTTCTCAGGAGCTTGATTTCTTGGAAGGTGAGCGCATCTTCCTGGAGTCCCTGAAGAAAACACCCAACTCTGCATGATTCCTGTCCCCCCGAGAAGGTGACATCACCCTACATGATATCAAGGAATACTGTGCCCTCAAACCTGGGCAGGAAAGTGAACATTAAATACTCTGAGTTGTCAGCTTCTTCTCTTTCCAAACTCTGTCAGAGTGTTCCATAATTCACTGCTAATCATTCAGTACTGTACAGCTGGTCCTGAATGACATCCATATGAACCTGCACAAGCTTGAGATGTGGACCAGTGGGAATCTCATAAGGTTTAGCAAGAACAAACAGGAGGTGTTACATCTGGGTTGGGGCAACACCCAGTATCAATCCAACCTGGGGGATGAGAGCAGCTCTGCTGCGAAGGACGTGGGGGTGCTGGTGGGTGAGAGGCTGGCAAGGTGTTCTTGCAGCCCAGAAAGCCAAGAGTGTCATATGTGGGCAGCAGGGTGAGGGAAGGGATTCTCCCCATCTACTTTGCTGTTGTGAGATCCCACTCGAAGTACCTGATCCAGGCCTAGGATCCTCAGCATAAGACATGGACCTGTTGGAGTGAGTCTAGAGGAGGCCACAAAGATGGAGGAGGCTGGAGCACCTCTGCTGTGAAGACAGGCTGAGAGAACTGGTGTTGTTCAGCCTGGAAAAGAGAAGGGTTCTGTGAAACCTCATTATGACCTTTCAGTACTTAAAGAGAGGTTATGAGAAAGAAGGGGAGTGACTTTTTACATGGGCAGATAGTATTAGGACAAGGGGAAGTGATTTTAAACTAAATAGAAGAGATTTAGATTAAATCTTAGGAGGAAATTATTTACTGTGAGGGTTGTGAGGCACTGGAATGGGTTGCCCAGAGAACTTGTGGGTGTTCACCAATGGAAGTGTTCAAGGCTGGGTTTGTGATGTCATGAAATGTTTCCCTGCCCATGGGAGACAGTTTGGAACTAGATGATCTTTAAGGTCCTTTCCAACCCAAGCTTTTCTATGACTCTATAATGAGTATAATATCACTTGTGCTCTTAGCATTGGAAGTCTGAAAGCAAACTGAAATGTAGACTTTAGAGGGGTGAGAGCAATAATAAATTGTGCTTGCTTATTTGACTTTTTTGAGTGGTGCATTTTATATCCTGTAAGCTAATACTTTGACATTGTTCTGTCTAGTTTAGTTAATACATATTAAAGACTAATAGATATGGATTTTATGTGATTTAATACCTTGCTTATTGACTGGTGCAATCAAATACATTACTTTCATTAATGATCACTATGAACAAAGGAATTCTTAATGTTCAGTTGCAATTTCATTGACACTGTTTGCTTAGTCATAAGGATCTGATCAGATGTAATGTTTCATTTGGCTTAAATTAAGAAAACAAGATTAATTTTCAGATACTTAGAAAAATGTGATTCATTATGGGAAATAATGGACACAAAATTGCAGATTCTTGCTATTCTTGTCATATAGTCATACTAATCATAAACCCCTGACTTTTCTGACACACATTTAAAGGCATTTTTAAAATTTGAAACTAAATACGCACCTTGCAACATTTTTACTTTTCTCTTTTTAATGACTATACTTTTCGTTCTGGAATTGACTTGGTAAAAGGAGGAAAAACTTCCAAAGTGACACTTTAATGCATTTTATTATGACTCAGACAACCTGTGACAGCTAGCTTCTTTCTTCCCATCCTCTACAAGTATATTTCAGCTATACTGACCTTCAAAGAGGACAGTCTTTGTTTCCCAAAGGTCAATCACATTCAGAAGTTTGTTCGCCTGATTGTAAATTATTCACTCCTAGAACTTTCACTATCCTGTGAAGACATGAATCACATAAATGCACATCATCATTCATATATAGTTCAAAATTTTTTGTCACTTTCTTTAATAAAAGAAGTGAATGACCTGCTTTTAGATTTGTTCCTTTCTCAGTAACTGTACATAGGCTGTATCCATTTCTTTAATATTTTAGTATGCTTTCTGCTACTGTTCTCATAGTATTTAGAAAAATGTAGTATTTCACATTTTATGTGACATAAACTATTTCACAGTTTATGCCATTTCCATAAGGGATGCCAATAGTCTGTACTTCCAATGCAGAATTTTCCAGGAGCTTTTCCCTGTTCTGTGTGTGTGTCAGCACCTTTACATATACCCAGAGCTTTTATCATCCTAGAGATCATGAGACCCAAAGACTGGTTGGTCAACTGGAAGCACAGCTATTGCACATGAAAATCAAGTGACTAATCAGAAAGTGTGTATAAGACATTGAAAAACAGCAAAAAAAGAACTTGTGAAGGAAGTGAGAGTAAGAGAGCAAAGCTTAGCTTAGATCAGCTTAGTTTAGGTTCTCTTCTGTTACCTTCTCTTAGCTTCTCTTTTCTGCATTTAAAGTAAGTACAATACACTGCTCAAGCCACTGACATGCGTTGACAGTAGTTTGGTGTCTTAAGCAGTGCAGGAACAATTTTCATTAAGCTTTGGAAGCTCTGACAATGGTCAAAGATTGATGGGAAGACCGACACAAAACAAAGGCTACCTTGAGAGCAGAGGAGTAGAGGGTAAGAAGAGTAAGGCAGTCTTTCATATGCTCATTTGTGCTAGTGAATAGTAGCAGGTGATTTATCCGTCAGCCTTAACTATTTAGCAATCTATCTTTCAAATACAAGTGATTCTTTAAACTACTTTTTCTACCCTTTCTCTAAGGCTTCTTTATGGACCCACTCTATAAAATTTCTTGGCAGGAGCTTTAGCTTTTGCTACATGACTAGTCTTATTTCAAATGTTTAAAGTGAAGCATATGCTAAATGATACTGTTGATGGTGGAGATTAATTACTGAAATTAGTTATTCAGTATATATATTCTGAGCAACTGACTTCTCCTATGGAAAGTAATAGGAGCACCAATGGATCTGGTTTTATACACACACATTTCACCTTTGATGCTAATGCCTTTGCAAAACAGATAACTTGACATAATAGGACTCATTCATTCTTTCCTTAAAAATAAAAGTGGGGAAAGAAGAAAGCTAAAAAACCCCACATGTAAATATCAATATCTCATTTTGTTTTTCAGAACTATTATACTTATTTTTTCCTTCAGAAGTACTTTATNGCCTATTTTGCTTTGCACAGTTTAAAAAAAAACTTAAAATCTCTTCTGCCTAATAGTTTTGAGGAAACTAGAACCAAAGTTATTGAAATTGCCACCTAGAGGTATTTTAGGCAAAAAGAAAATAAAGTAATTCCTTTACAGCAATTTAAAGGGCAACTGTCAATACCAGGGAAAGAGATGACCTGGAACCACATAAATTCTTGTGGTTCCAAATTTCTTGACAAATTGGTAATCCATAACAATGTTGCAATTTCGCAAAATATTTTGTAGAACTATAATTTACAAAATTTAGTATATTATCAAGGTAGGTCATGATCATTTAAAGTGGGGTAAAATCACTGTGTTTTAATTAATTAATTTAGAGAAATACAATTAACAGTACATGAAATGGAATATTTGAAACATATGAATCATCATGAAATCAGGAAGCCTTCATTCAAACATTAAAAAAAAAAAAAAGGACAACTGCGTTAAGTATCTAAACATCTCTGTCACATTTCCCCATCAAAATGGTTGATTAATTAACTTCAGTATGCTCACTGATGAAAACATACACAAGTATGTCTAAACTGAAGTCCATTTGAAGTAGAAAAACAAGATAAAACCTCAGAACTGTGTGAAAGGCACCTTCCCTAACTTTTGTAGAATGAAATTAACAGTGTTGACATTTCAATTATCATCAGTGGAAATATGTACGAATTCTTTTAGCTGAAACAAATAGAAAATTTCACACATTTCATAGCTAGTTTTTCATAACTGTATTTCATGCCTCTCTACAAGTTTAAGCTGATGCCTAATCAGTGATGTGCTGAGGTCTGCTTCACAGTCATAAACTTTAAACATATTTTTTAAATGGAAGGTCAGAACCTGAATGAAAGGACAGAAGTGGATTTCTCTGTTTCTTAGTAGCCAGTGTATAGCTTCAAGAAACCTCAAACACATAACTATACCACTTGCACTCTTTTCAAAAGCATTGGAGTTACATCTTTAAAGTGTTTGGGAAATTAACTATTTTTTCTTTTTTGAAGTGATTATATGACTTAAATTTTTGGTAGTGGCAACTTACTGCTTAGTAGCTTTCCTGTTTGCTAGGTTGCATACTACTTATATAAGAAAGCGTGGTTCACTGTTAGGTGTCTACATTGAAAAAGAGAAGTCTTGGGCACAGTTATACATTGAATGCTCATATTTTATTAGGTGCAGTAACATAAAACATGTAAACACCTGTATATGTAAATTCCAAAAATGTGAATCTGTTTGGGTTTGGCAGCTTGTTCTTGCTTTGCTCTACAGAGTAACAAAACTCTCTCCTTCTTCTTGTAAATAGGCTTCTGGAGGAGGATGATTAACTGTGGCCAGCAGCTGTCTGAATAACCTAAGTACAAATGGCAAGACGTTTATATATGAAAACATGGTACATGTAAATGTTAAGTTTCAAGACTGGTTTTGGTATGACAAGACTTCTTGGGGAAAGCCATACACAAAGTTACATACTGTCTATTTCTATGGTATGAAGTGAAAATTTGTATGCACATTTTCAAATAAAGAACAGTAATAATTGTTAATAATTTTTTTTAATTTATTTTTTTTTATTTATTTAAAACCATCCATTTGGAGGGAAAATGTGTCTGTTTCTATGGTCTTTGCGGTCCACATATTCATTCTCTGACAAATGTAAAAATTCACATGGCATATTAATGCAAGTGCATTTTCTGTTTGTTGGGAATGGAACATAAATTTCATTTAAAGCTTAGTCACTCAGGTACCAATGTTAATGATTTGGGTAGCATGGTGCAGCAAAGAAGGGTGCAAAATATGTAAATGATTTATATGTCAATTACTCTTCTGTTTTCAGTTTCTAAATGCATAAAAGTCCTTATAATTATCCTATCCTGTTTTAGCAACTGAATAAAAGAGAATGTAGCATTAAGACACCACAATGGTTGGTGATTATTTAAGTAAGTACTGAAAAATAAGAATCAATGAAGAAATAAGTCTGAATGATGGTGCTAAACGTTCTTTTTCTTTTTTTTTCCCCCTTCTTACTTTCCCCTTTCTTACCCTGCTTAATGAATAAAAGTACCCTAATAAAGGATTTTGTTTTCTTTTGCCAGTCTTTTGAGCTACTGTTTGGTGATGGCCCAGCTAGATGCTGTGGAAATTAATTTCATTTTTGGAAAACTGTGGCTAATAGGGAATTTGGATTTGGGAATAAGTTATAGAAAACTATGAATTTTTAAAATAATTTATCTTTTTTCTAAGACAAAGGTTATCTGAAAAAAAGTAGACTAAAAGTAGACTACAAAACTATGGTAGTCTTTTTTCTGTAATAGCCCTTAATTTGGGGAGACTTAATACCCTTACATCCTATTGTTTGGAAATATTGTCTAAGAAAATGGAAATATAATACATGGTAATGCTTTTTCAGTGATTTAAGGTTGATATAAAAATGTATTTCTGACAATCATTAAAAAACAAACAATAGAATGCCAAAAACCTTTCTTTTTTATAATCCATAGTGTTCATCCTGGAGTAGAATATATAAATTTTCTTTATAAAGATTTGTTATCATTGAGGAAGTTGTGAGTGACTTTCAATTACTTCATTTGATATTATACACTGTTGCATGTTAAATTAAGATACTAATTTCCTCTAGAGATCATAATATTTTAGAACATCAGTGTACTAATTAGACTTTCCTTATGCTACCCTATTTTTTTAAAGGTTGAATGCGCATCTCCTAATGTCTGCATATTGACATAAGGTTTATGATAAAATTCATTAAATCAAAAATATTTTATGGACATTCTAGGCACAGGACTTTTATTAGCATCCTGATCAGCAATCTTATTATAATATCAGAAAATTTAGAGAAACAAAAATACCTAGAGGAAAACTGCACGGGGACTTGTACAAATCTTGGTCTGTCACAATCCCATATGAGTTTCAGTGTAGTAGTGCAAGTCTTTACACCTTGTTTCTGTGGCTCTCTTCAGACTCAAGCCTTAAACCTGGAATTGATGTGTGCCGTTGCTATTTCACTGTTTCAACCACCACTTATGAGACTACACTGGCAAGGAAGCAAGTATTAGTGCCATTTGAGCTAATGATCCCTAGTTGGACCAATAAGAGGTTTAAATAACCTACAGGTCACAAGTAGAGGAGAGCTTGTGTCTGTTATCTGGTGTACCTATGGGAGACAACTTTTATAACGGAGCTGCATAATACTGGCAGGAGTAAACTTCACACAAGGGTATGGATTTCTAACTAGATTGACCTGTCAGACACTGCGATACTTTTTCCTCAATGAAACTCTCTCTTACTGGGCTATAATGAAGAGCTCCTAAACCGATTTCAGGAAAAAAACAAATTAACTGATAATTGAAATGTCCCAGCTATCCAAGAATAACAGACCTAATATTTATAGCAGTGTCGTTTATGCTGCAAAAAAATTCTAGCTATTCAGGCATTTGATTATTATGATGGTTAGGTACTATGATTTATAATGTTTAGATCTGGCACTTTATAACACAGAGACATAACTACACAAGAAAAGAAAAGTTTAAGGACTATGAAAAAAACACATGATTTTCTATCTATGTATATCTGCAGCTGGAAAACTGGCAGACATGTTAAACCACTGAAACATAAAGAGAAGACATTCAACATATTTCCCTGCCTGTACCTTTAAATAAGATAATAACACTAAAATCAAAGTGTTCTTTTTTCAGTGAGGAACCACATTGCTTGTTTCTTACTAAGTGAAGCACATTCCACTAATAAAAATAAACACAAACATTGCAGTGGGAGTGAAATCACCAGGTGACTGCATATCATTTTTCAAGAGTTGTTCTGCATTTTTATAAGAAATGAGATGCAAATTCTCAACAGAAACTATAGAGTGAGTTGGAATAAGGCATTTTATATTTTAAATGAGTGGGGGAAATGCTCCAATTTCTATTTATTTAGGGGTTTGTTGTGTTTGTCTTGATTTTTCTTTTTTATTTCTCACTTACCTAATTCTTCTGTTATGTCACTGGTTTGGAACTAAATTTCCTTCAGAAATTATAGCCAATGTTAAACTGGCAAGTCTACTTACAGAGAGAGATAAAAAAACATGTTACTGCTAATTTCTCAAGTTTAGTAGTCTGATACTTCTCGGTTTTGGATGACTAGTCAAGTTTATGAAGTGTCATTACATTCTTTCATGCTTTCTGACCCTCTATCAAAATTGTACTTTTCCCTGCATTCTGACATTACATCTCCTTAATAGGTGAGGTAAATTTCTGTGGCATTGCAGAAGGATAAGTGAGAAGATTGTAATTTATTTTCTAGCTTTACGAAGGGAGTATTCTAAGTTATGGCATGTCTACCAGTTGCAGAACAACTTGTGTAAGTGTAAGAAAAATCAGCTCTATGGTCAATAGTAAGCATTTATTTATACTTAGGAAGCACATCAATATTCTGTGCACTAATTAAAAACCATTTACCTGTATTTCTGTAATCCTTTTCCTTTGGTTTAATATTATGTATTATAAGCAGACATTTGGAGGCATGAGCTGAGATCAAGGACTTGGTGTCAGTCAGCCTCAGCTTAACACAATGTGAAAATATTTTAGGATAATGTCTTCTTAATAAAGACACAGTAAAAACGGAAGTAGATTCAGGCTAATAATTTCATGAATGGGAGAATAGGAGAGAAAGGTATAACTTTCTATCTTCTCCCTGTTCTAACTACTCTACAAATATCCTGATCCCCTTATTTATAAAGCTGTAACAATTCATCTAACTGCGTAGTTTATTTTTATAATTCACACACAAGATCTCTGCAGTACATCACTTACAGCCATGAATAATAGCATCATGTTTAATTTTTAGACTGCAAAGTATACTCTTCATGTGCCTCTGTGGTACCTCTCTCCTTTTGCTGTCACTCACTTCCTCACTGTCTCATGGCTCTGGGCCCTCCATACACATTGAGATTAACCTCTTATCATAGAACCTCATGCCTTCTTCCTCCATCAACTTGCATCTGAGAAGTTCTAAGCTGTGATAAACAATATATAAAAATGATGTAAGATTTCCTGCAGGATATTTTCATTGCAGAATTGAATAAAAGGACAAAAAGAGTCAAGTGAATTACTCTATGGATTGTGAATAATAACCAATCTTTTAATTTAAATAAAATTTTAACTGTCCCTAAATGGAATTGTTGACTTTTATAAAGTTGTAGAAAATGTTGGAAAAAATTCTGTGATGGCATTCCAGAAATTTTAACATACACATTATTTACTGCCACCAAGGGTGCTGAAAACGTCTTAAATCCAAGGTACAGTTCCCTTGCCAAAGGAGTAGCAGAGTGTCTCAAGGGATTTATGACACCTTTGAATTATTTTGCTGCTCCGTCCTGCTAGTGTGCCACTCTGCCTAGCTCATGTCCAGGTACTATTGGCCATAGTGGAAGCAGAGAGTAGTGTATTCCTGAGCTGGACGTAGACTCTTCCATACTTATGGAATATGAAATGCATAAGCTATAGTACAACATATATTACTTTTAAATTTCTTCTGTTAAAATATCATTATTTTAATAAATCCTATTTTAAGGAAACAAGGAAACAAGAACACATTAAAGAATGTTAGAATTTTCCCATCAAAGATTTTCCATAGTTAGAAGGTAACACCAAAATTTAATGAAATATATTGATAATTCTCAGAGCTACTGAAAAGCTGAAAAGCTGTTGCACTGAAGGAATATATTGGAAATAAAATAATTTTTTTAAACCCTGTATTTGAAAAACAAAAGTTCTTCTTCATTAAAAAAAATGTTAGGATTATTTTCTAGAGTAACATTATTCTTTTAAACAGTACCGGGCTTATATGACTTATTTTTGAACAACTTTAGTAACATTTTCTAGTTATTTCTCATTATATGCATTTTAATACAACTTGAATACTACTGGTTTTCTATTAAATTACTTCCATATCGACTGAAGTAAATAGACTGAAATAAATTCTAACTCTATTTTGGCATTACATTATGAATAGCCTTTAAATTGCAGAGGAATAAATATAGTACATTTTAGATTTGTTTTCTGGATTTTACAGACTTAAGAAAACACTTTGGTGTTTTTCTTTTAGCATCATGTCTTAGTCTATGGAAATCTACTTATTTGCTTGGAAAATATGTACCTTTGTTCATAGAGCCTCAAAGATTTATCTAAGATCCACCCCTGTACTCTGCATCACAGAAAGCAACATTAGGAACATAAAACAGCCAGGTTGTTAAGGTCATCAAAAATGAAAACATTCTGAGCACATAACTTAGAATCAAAGAAACGTAGATTCACTTAGGTGGGAAAAGACCCATCATTGAGTCTAAACGTAAACCAGCGCTGCAAATCCACCACTAAACCATCTCCCTGCATGCCACATCTACATGTCTGTTAAATACCTTCAGGGCTGGTGGCTTAGCCACTTCCCTGGGTGTAGTGGTTTTGAATCCAGGCCTTCCTTGGTAACTAGGTTGTAACCAAGGAACCAAGGCCATGTTCCCAGTATTCCAAACAATTTTTACATAATCAAGACTATAAACAAGAAGGGAGAAGAAGCTCTAGCTTCCTTTCTTCCAGGGGACTGAAAGAGAAGATTCTTTGCTGTCGTTCTGCCCGGGTGAAGGAGTGAGGCCTGATGCGCCTGGTTGGCCTTGAGAAGCGGGGAGTGCCGGTGGTTCTTGGTGGGGTTCTCTGCTATCTCAAGGGAAGTATTTGGGTTTTGGCCCTTTTTTCCCTTTTCCTTTCCGTTCCTTTTTCCCTTTCGGGGGGTTCCCTGTGGGTGATATCTTAACTGTATACAATTCTAAATATATATATAAATGTGTGTTACTTGGAATTCAGGCAGTTTGGGTTCTTTTAGTTTTATATAGTCCTTTCAATCTGTCCAAAGAGAGGGAGAGGGAGTAGGAAGGTTTGTCGCTGTGGTCCGGGAACTTGGCTGGGAGCCAAGTCCAACCTGAGAAACTGGGCAACTTGTTCCAGTGTCTGAGCAGGTTTTCAGTGAAGAAAGGTGGCCCCCAACCATCACATCACCCACAAGTTCTTCCCTGTTCACAAACAGCAGGTCCAGTTGGGTGCCTTCCCTAATTAGCTCCCCCACCAGCTATTACAGGAAGTTATCTTTCACACACTCCAGGAACCTCCTAGACTGTTTTGTCTCCAGCAGATATCTCGTAAGTGGAAATCCTTGATGAGAACAAAGTGTAGTAATCATGAGACTGCTTCCAACTGCTTATGTTTCCCCTCTCTCTTCATCCTGGTTGAGTAGTCTGTAACAGATTCACACCATGATATCTGCCTGGTTGTCCTTTACCCTGATTCTTATCCATAAACATTCAATATTTCCACTGCCATTTTCAAGCTGTAGACAACGAAAAGCCTACATAATATACAGGGTTACCCCCTGCACCCATCCTTTGCCTATCCCTTCTGAAAAGTTTCTAACCATGCATTGCAGCTCTCTAATTGTGTGAGCTATTCCACCACATTTTAATTATTGTAATTGCATAATTGTTTTCCAGCTGCACAACAGCTTCCAACTCCTGCTGTTTGCCGTTCATTCTTCTATATGCATTTCAACTGGGCTATTAATCCTGCCACTTTTTTTTTGCGAGAAACACTAACTTCTATGCAACTGTTCTCAGGTGTTTCTGTGGTTTCTAATACATCAACAAGACTTGCATCTTCGCTGCTGTGTATCTTCATCCCCTACCTTTCCTGAGACAGCCAAGCTGCTGCGTGTGTTAGTAAGGGGACATTTCAAATGTGCTCCAGTGTACTCAGCACATTGTAGAGCACACCAAGGGACCATAACAGCAGACCTTACACATTGATGTACCACCCCCAGGCTTATCTCTAATGAGACTAATTTTATCCCTTTCCCC
Source organism: Tyrannus savana (assembly GCA_013399735.1). Lineage (NCBI taxonomy): Eukaryota > Metazoa > Chordata > Aves > Passeriformes > Tyrannidae > Tyrannus > Tyrannus savana. The sequence goes on from VXAW01010912.1 coordinate 68,967, forward strand.
TTCAAATCTAGTTTAAAGCTCTTTCAGTGAGCCTTGATACGTCCTCCACAAAGATCCTTTATTACTTTGAGATAGGTACACCCTGTCTGTCACCAGCAAGCCTGGTGTTGTATAGACTGACCCATGATCAAAAAACTCAAAATTTTGCCTGTGACACCAGTCAGGGAGCCAGGTATTGATCTGCTTGGTCTCCATGTTTCTTCCAACATCATTCCCTGCAACTGACAGTTTAGAGAACAATATTGTGCTCCTGATCCCTTAACCAAATTGTTCCAAGGCCCTGAAGTCTCTCCTGATTGCCCTTGGATTTCTTACTGCAACTTCATCTCTGCCCACATGAGAAATCAATAATAGATAATAATCCAAGGGCTGCATAAGGTTAGGAAGCTTTTTTTGTCATGTCTTTCAACTGGGCCTCAGGGAGGTAGCAGACTTTCCTAAGAAGTGGGTCCAGTCATTATTTTCTGTTATTTCAAAGGACCTTTTTGTAGTTTTCAGGCTTCCTAAGTGAATGGAATAGGATTTCTCTACTCCTTATAGTACCTTCTGTCACTTTAATATCTCTTTAATTCTCATATTCATTGCTTTAACTTTCCTCTATGCTTTGGAATAATTTCCCTTTGATTGATTTATTCCATCTGCTTGTTTCTTCTATCACATTACCTCCTGATAAAAAATGAACCTGTAGTCTGCTTCTTTTCATGAAAATGACTTCTTCAATTGATTTTATAATGTGCTTTATAAAAACTGAAACAAATGGAACAGATAAGTAAAAACACAGAGATGTACTTTAAATGCATTGTGGATATTTTAAAAGCTTTCAAGCACTCAATTGCTGTGTAGTTAACTCTGAATTGTGACCAAAGGAAAGAAAAAAAACCCGGGAAAACAACATCTACTTTGATGAAAGCTACTTCTGTTCATTAAGAAAGTCTGTGATAGTTTCTTCTTCAATGCCAGGATAATCCTGGCAGTGTTGTTAAGAAATTGTACACTCTTCTCCGTTTATTTCCATGAACTTAATTGACCAATTTAAGAAAGAAATGGCCTTTTATGATAACAGCAAGATAAAAGCCAGTAATTGACTGAAATACATGGGTCCAGCTGTCTAAACCCACTTTCAACTAATAGAAAACTGGAGAGAAGGTATTAAAGCTTCAGACAATAGCAAAAGATGTTACATCAGTTTTTGAAATTTTTTTAAAGGAGTAGTGAAGACAAAAATGTCTTGAATATCAATTATGAGCCCAACAACTTAGAAAAGACAGAAAAGAAAATTGCAATCCTAAAAAGCAATCATAGAATCACAGAATCATTTAGATTGGACTATCAAGCACCACAGCAACTAGATTGTAGCCCAAGTGACACATCCAGTTGTTTCTCAAATACCTCCAGGGATGGTGACTACCACCTCACTGGGCAGCCCATTTCAAAGCTTGACAATCCATTCCATGAAGAAATTCTTCCTGTTGTCCAACCTGAACCTCCCCTGGCATATCTTGAGGTCCTTTCCTGTTGTCCTTTTTTCCTGAAGCAGAATTCTTTGTTCCTATCCCTTACTTTCATCTCTGTTGCAGATGAAATCTGAAAGAATTATTCTCACCTTTAACCCCTCTTTTGAACGTAAAAAGATGCTACCAAGTATGTTAAGCAGATGTTGCTCAAAGTTTATGGGAAGCTTTTGTATTTTACAACCTGCTGGCAATTTTCTGAGAAGATGTGACATCAAATTACAGATCATATATTCTTTGGCACTCAGCTTGGGGTTCTCCACTTTCTGAACTGAACGTTGCTTAAAACTGAGTAGGGGGAACCTCTCCAGTCTGCCACCAGAGAACACCAGAGACCCCAGAACAGGTCCACGTAGGTACAGTGACTTTTCTTACATAAGGTTATGCAAGCTAAACAATTATGAAATAGATGGGTGGTTTTCTCTGTTATTATTTTGTTGTCAACACAAGGCTGCATTCAGGAAAGTTCTTTTCAAGAGTCATTACCAACAGATGTAAGAGCATGCAAGCAACATTTTGGTAGGTTTAATGCAACAGACAAACCAAGTTCCTGAGAACAAGTATGTCTTCTATACAATAAGAGAGTTTAATTTGCAAACCATGTTTTTTGTTTGGTGCTCTGTCTGCACTCTCCATTAATATACACTGAACTTCATATCTGCAGGTATGAAGCTACAAATGTTGCAGTAATATCTAATAACGCAAGAGCATTCAGGCAAAAAAAACAAACCAGCAAAACCAACAAAAACAAACAGAGCTTTCATGATGTAATTATTTATCTCATAACAATGAAAGATAGTCCAGAATTTTACACTGTTTTTTTAATGGAAACTTCACTAGCATGCAACAGATATAATCCAAAATAAGGTAGTTCAAGACAGTCATACAGTGTACTATGAAGATGGTGACATTCATCTCCGTCAGAGCAATAGGAATGTAATACCATGACCCTCAACTCACACTGTGCACATATGTAGGACGAAAGACTTGCGATATTGTGGGCAAAGGGAGTGAAAACTGTCAATTCATGTTCAACTACTAAAGCTAAAAAGGTGTATTAGTCAAAAAGCATACCAGTGAAAACATTTAAAGTAAATATATATATATATATATATATATATATATATATACACTTATGATGAGGCCAAATCTGCGTTTTTATTTGTTTCGGAAATCAAAGTTCTGAAGAGAAACTCAGAAGGTGAAAGGAGTATGAATTCAGTAACATATTTTCTTTGGGATTGTGACTAATGCTACTGAGCTTCGTATATTTCCCTTTAGATGTCTACTGTTTCTGGCAGCTGTAACAGGGGGAGTAAAAGAAGCAGGCTGACAAATGCATTGAGACCTGTCTATAATAATGAGCTGAAATTCAAGTAAGAATTTATACTTCACTAAAATGCTTGAAATCCTTGGTACACAGAGATAAAAATTTAACCACTGATGTTGTTTGGAGAAGCTAGTGCACATTGAAAAATGTGAATCTATTGTCCATTCTATGGTCATTCAAGAAGATCTATTTCCATGTCATGACATGGATGAGGTGGTGTGCTAATAGTGCTTCTATGTAAACATTTCAGCTTGGCCCAAGAGTGTGCATTTGCCATGGTTCTTCTGCTTAGGTGCAGTCCTACTTTCGTTTCACATCGCAGATGGGGCTAGAAGGGTAGGACCTGTTTTGAGCCTGTAAGCAAATAAACTGCAAGATCTGGTGCTCCCTCATGACTAACAAGTACTTACTCCACCATATCAAAGTAAGGAAACTACAAAAAAAGCATGCAACCCAGAGCCCTACATATCCAAAATGCACACAGCATGAAAAATTAGCATGAATTCTCTCACTTTCAGATGCACTCCTGCCGGGCCATGTCCTTCATTACTGTAGACAAACCTCACAGATTTCAAATACTTTATGAAAATAACTCTTAAATGTAGTCATGCACAATGTGGATGAAATAAATTCAGGGTATAATTTTGTCTATTTAATCATTTCTCTGAAAGGAGAAAAAAAGGGCCTTAAAGTACTCTTACTATGAATTGCTTTAAGATTCAGCTTGTATTTTGTAAGAGAAGGCCCAAATCTAATTTTTATGAACCTAACTCTTCATTATGTTTCTTAACCAGACTATAGTAATTTTACAGGAAATATTAATCTCACAAAAGATTTTTTTTCTTAATTTTCTTAATTGTTTTGAAGACAGATGGCAAATCTTTCTCAACCTTTGGATTATGGGTATTGTAATTGGTTCTCAGTACTTCAACCAACTTTAAAACATGTATTGAAGCCTTTTTATGATTTAACTTATGTTGTGCTCATTGATAAATGCAAATTAAGTATTCTAAGCTATGCTCTTTAAAGACTCAGCTATTAGAAATTAATTAATCTTATTATCAACACTTAATTCCCATGTGGCTTATGGAATATTAAATTTAGCACACAGATATATATATACATTAGGCTGGTATTTATTTGGCAGTCTTTATTTTCCACGCTTCCATTTACTCTCTGAATCAAAAATGTAAGTAAGGTGAGGAAGGGGATTATTTTGGGTTAGTGCTTTACCTGATGTTATGGAAATCAATATTTTTTTTTTCTCACTGATACCATTCACATATATCTTAGAATATACAAGTTCAATATCCATAGGCCTATCCTGAGTTCAGACATTACTCACAAATATCCAAATTAATCTGCTCAGTTAAGTATTACCAAGGTTGTAATAGAAAAAAAGGTCTAAAAATGAGCTCAATTACATAGCTATACCTTCGGTTTCATATGGGAAAAACTGTACCAGGCTAAGATACCCTCAAGATAACATTAAAAGGATTATTATTCTAACTGCATATGTGAATTGGCTTCACATACTTTCATGGTTCAGATCTGTCTCTCCAGAGCCATTAAAAAAATTAAATGTCTTCTGACATTCAGGGGGAATTAGAAGACTGCTTGGTGCTTTATGTATTTTTCAGTAACTCTCACAGCCACTTCCAAAATCTCTAACAGCACTGGCCTAATCATAAACATATTTTGACAATTTAACTTCAAAATATGGTGGATGTTCAGACATGTATATGCCTCATTTAAGAAATGGAGACCATGTTGTGTTCTCTTCAGAGCTTTCTTCAGAGCTTCTTTGCATAAACTGCCATAGATGGAGATCTCTCTTTTCTCTCTAACTGCTTTGAAGAATGCAAGAGAGTTAAATCAAGAAATGTTAATAATAAATACATATTTTTATCACTAATGTTGTAATGAAAATAACAGGTGTGTGCTGCCTTTCACAATTATGAGAATGAGTTTAAACTTGGAAAACCATCAGAAACAAAACCAGCTGTGTTATTTTTCTTCTCTCTTTTCCTTGTTTGTATTGTCTTCTCACATTCATCAGAAACATCTGCACAGGTTTTTCCAGAAAATCTACTTGTTGTTGTTGCCATCACCACAGAAACTTTGTCAATCTGTAAAATGGCTTTAACAGCTGTAACAGCGTTAAACTGAAAGCATTCAAACTTAAAGCAACAATCAGTACTGGAAATAAATGATAGCTTTCAGTTTTTCTATTCTTTCTTCTGATGAAGAAAGATGAAGCAGACTGGTTAGGACATACGGATTCAGGAAACAAAAAGCATTGTGTCAATTTATTCCTATGGTTCTAGGCAATTTTTGTATTTTCCAGTAGAAATATGAGGACATCTACAACAATTTTATCAAAAACTTTTAAACTGCCAACACTACTGATTTGTACTTCCAGGATAATCTTATGGCTTTCCTAGGCCCACAGATCTATCTTTCAATTTGGAGAGGAGACTGTTATTTACTTTGTCTTTTTTTCCAGTTACGATAAATGGAACTTAAATAAACAATACATCAGAGTGCAAGTTTTACATGAAGTCTCATTTCCTATCCAGTTCATGTATAAAAGAGTGACCATAAAGCTTATAGAATAATTTCACTCTGACATGAATCAGTGGATTTTTGTGTGAAGGGTGTAACTGGAATCACTGCAGTTGGAACTCCACAGTCTGAAGTGTAAGGTAATACTATTGCAAATAGAGTAGATTTGCATATAATATATACATAGCGAACGACAAGAGAAAAATACTGGTATGATTTGAGATTCAGATCAGTACATTATCTGGTTCATCAAATAAAAATCAGTTACAAGCACACAGAAATCTCCAGTACTTTGTATGACATTGCAATTTCATTTTCTAAAAATGCTTTGTTAGAAGGAACCTGTTTAAACCCTAATTATTAATAAAGAGCAATAGCAAACACCCCTGGATTTTGGCATATGTTTTGTAATACTTTTGCCTGAGGAGTCTGTATTATGCTTGAATGTTCTCTTTTAATACAAACCATAAATAAAACTGGAAAATATGTCAGAGTTAGAAGAAATAAAATGTTCAAACAGAGGAAATTATGTCTGCCACTATTTGTTTTTTCCATATTTTAGATGCAGATTAATAAAAAACAAATAGTAAAGAATTTTATCTCTTTCACTGTTACAGACAGATTGTTTTAAATTCTTTTATATAATTTATTAAAACAAATAGATTAGCCATGTAAATTGTGCTAAAACCAAAGAAATTGTGGCACATGATTTCTGTGGTTCTGCGAAAAACTAACAGGCACTTGGAAAATAGGTACATATTACAACCAAAATGATATGGTACGTCTTTATCTTGAAAGGGGTACAAAGGTTGCTTTCATTTATAAAAAGGGGAGGAAAGAGGATCAGGGAAATTACTGACCTGTCAGGCTTACCTCTGTGCCTGGGAAGTTCATGGAATAAATCCTCCTGAAAGCTGTGCTATGGCACATAGGGGGCAGGGCACATTCGAGACAGGCAGCATGGCTTCAACAAGTGTAAATCCAGCCTGACCAATGTAGAGGCCTTCTCTGATAGAGTGACTACATCAGTGAACAAGGGAAGGGCTGAGGATGTCATCTATCTGGCCATCTCTAAGTGTAAGTCCCCACAACATCTTTATCTCCAAATTGAGGAGACATAGATTTGATGGGTAGACTGTTTGGTGGATAAAGAATTTGTTGGATTGTCATATTCATAGGTTAGTGGTCAACAGCTTGCTGTATGGACGAAGATCCATACAGCAGTACTCCTCATGGATCTGTACTGGGACAAGTACTGTTTATTAACTTCATTAATGCCACAGGCAGTGGGATTGAGTGCATCTTCAGCAAATTTGCAGATGACACCAAGCTGAAAGGTGAGATTCACATGCCTGAAGGATGGAATGTCATCCAAAGGGACCTGGAAGAGCTTAAGAACTGGATCCATGTGAATCTGATGAGATTCAATTAGGCCAAATGCAAGAGATCGAGGTAACTGCTGGTTTCAGTACAGGCTGGGGGATGTAGAGTACAGGCTGTGGAGAAGAACTTGGGGGTATGGGAGGATGTCAAGCTGGACATGAGCTGGAAATGTGTGTTCACACCCCAAAAAATCAACTACACAATGGACTGCATCCAAAGCAGTGTGGCAGCAGGTCAAGAGAAGGGATTCTGCTCCTCTACTCTGCTCTTGTGGAACCCCACCTGCAGTGCTGCATGTACTCAGAACAGAAAATATATGGACCTGTTGAATCGAGTCCAGAGGAGGGCCACACAAATAATCTCTCCTATCAAGAAAGGCTCAGGGTGTTGGGATTGCTCAGCCTGTATGTGAGGAGACTTTATTGTATCTTTTCAATCTTTAGAGGGGGCTCATAAGAAAGATCACAGAATCACAGAATTATTAAGTTTTTAAAAGACCTCTGTGATCACAGAGTTCAATTTTTGACTGATCATCACTTTGTCAGCTACACCAGAGCACTGAATGCCACTTCCAGTCACGTCTTGAACACTTCCAGGGACAGTGTTCCAAAAAACATCCTTAAATTCTTGATTTTTAAAACATTAAAACAATGTTTTTCTTTTAGGAAATTGGAAAAACACTATTAAGAGCATACTAATAGCATATATGTCAATTTCATGGAAACATGGCAGAAAGCGGACGGCAAAGAGATCAGGGCTGCAGGGGAACTGTGAAAGGTGAATTTAATGTCTCTAGGTATACTTGTAGCAAAACTTACAGTGAACCCAAATGTCTCTGATTTACTCGTGAAAATATGAGATAAGCACCTGAGAAACTATAGAAATAACTGAACCTTGAAACATTGTAGTAGTAGATGAAGAAAAGTGATATGTATGCATCTCAGTGGAGGTGGTGACAGGGTTTGAGAAGTCCATTGGATTGCCAGTTCCTCCTAAATTTCTGCAACATTATTTTTAACATATCAATTCATGTCACCAATTCAACTGACCAAAACATCCTTCCTTCTGATACTAAATCAGTGTGTGTATGGTTATAAATGGTTCATGCAGAATAATTAATGCAAAGAACACACTGGCAAAATGATAGAACAGGTTTCTTTTGCTCGACATCACAAGAATTGGGAAGAACCTGCATTCTTGTATGATACAAGTGGGATCATGCACCTGAAATAGAGAGGTACAATAAAAGTGATTCTTTTTTTCCTCAAATAATATTTTTCACAGTGAAAAATATCATTAGATGTGCACAAACTTAACTGCATGAATAAATCTTAATTTTAAGAAATGCTTTGACTGAAAATAGTTGAAGTCATGCCTTGTCCTGGAGGTTTTCTTTGGTGTTTCCAGAAAGTCATTTTGTCAGTTTAAATTAGGTGTACATCTATAAAAATAAGTAAATAAAATTACAAAAATCAATTAAAATTAGAGGTTTCCTTCTTGGTCAATAGGTAGAAAACATTTACTCCAACTTAAAATATCTATTTTAGGATTATTGTTATTATTCATTTTTAAAAGCTTAACTTCCTAATTTGGGAAGTTAGAGAACTGAAATCTTGAAAGTTTTTATATTATTTTTATATTATTATTATTTTATTTTTACATT
>VXAW01010912.1:77452-91607 GCA_013399735.1 Tyrannus savana
CTATTGCCCAGAATTACAGCTATTCTTCTTTTCTACCCACAACTTTAATAAGTGTCACCCAGATAATTTCTTTTTATTTTTACTAAATTTTCCCTAAGTGGCAATACTGACTGTCATTTAGCCTTCTCTCATTAACATGTAGATTAGAATAACTGTGGCCAAGTCAAACCTGAAGTACATTTGTGTAAATTTTCATGTTTAAATTACCTAGCACCTCGTCTATTTCATGTTGGTATTAACCAACTTTTTGATCACAAACAGCAGTAGATGGATAGATATACTACAGATGATGCATGAAATATGTTAATATTGAACTTTTTAATTGTTAATTTTTGTTAACTAGTAGATAAAAGGGTAATTAAAAATGTAACCCAATGACTTAGCAGTATTTTATCAAGTTGCTGTATACAAATGTAGTGGGTTTCTGTGGCTGCGTTTTGGTAGCCAGGGATGGGAGGGGCTACAGGGATGGCTTCTGTTAGAAGAAGCTATAAGCTTTCCCTGTTCAGTGGAACCAATGCCAGCCAGCTCCAGTATGNCATGGAGTGGTAAGCCCATGCTGGAGCAGGTTTTTCCTGAGTAGGTTTTTCCCCCCTGTGGGGGACCCATGCTGGCAAAACTCATTTGTGAAGGACTGCACCCCATGGAGGACTGACCCACAGGACAAGAGTTTGGGAAGAACTGCTGCCTGACGGATGGACTCACTCTGGAGAGGTCCATCAAGGACTGTATCCTGTGGGAGGGACCCTACGGCAGCAGGGGAAGGACTCCTCTCTCTGAGCAGCAGCAGAAACAACAACTGACCATAACACCCATTCCCCATCCCCCTGCACTGCTGGTGGGGGGAAGAGGGAGAACATGGGAGGAAGGAGGGATGGGGAGAAGTTGTTTTTGAGACTGGTTTATTTCTCACTCTTTGGCTTTTATACTGTTAGTAATAAATTTAAGTACTATCCCCATTTTGAGTTTGTTTTGCCCATGAAGGTAATCAGTAAGTGACCTCTCCCAGCTGTTATCTCATCTCATGAATCCTGGGCTGGTTTTTTTTCTTTCTTCTGACTAGTTGCAGAGGGAGAGTGAGAGAGTGGCGTTAGTGGGTACCTGCATCCGGCCAGTCCACTACAACAACTATTAGTAAGCAAATTTAAAATTTAAATTATTAGCAAATTTAAATGGTCCCATTAAAAGCTGACAACCTACCAAATATGCAATGTACGCTATACTTAAAGGTTTAAGAATGATTAACAAAATTCAAGCAAATGCCTGATGCCTTGTCAGCTCCTTTACTATTTAGCCATCTGTCTGTTGTAGACACCTCCTCAGATTGACAACTCATTAACGTAGAAGATCTTTTCAGTATTCTACAGATCCTACCTGGAAATATTTAGAAATAGTTTACGATGAAATAAAGTAGAAGTCATTATGGTGGTTATTATTCTTCTATTAGTAATCAGTACAATGCCACTTAAGCAGACATTCATTCATGTTTACTTCTTTTTAATCAATTGAACTTTCAATCAAATGAATTTTTAATCAATTGATTTTTTCGTGAATTATGTTGCGATGTCTGACTAAATTTTTGTTAGTAATGTTCTAAAATTTTTAATTAACAAACAGTATTTTTAGTTACAGAAGGAGGAAAACTAGCAGTAAATTACTTCATCACATCTGGTTTTTTTACACTTCATGATATTTTTTTGAAACAATATCCTCTCAAACTTCAAATACACTTATAGTGGAGTTGTGTAATGCCATAATTTCTACCTAGTCAGACAAGCTAGACATATGAAAAGGGTGTATGCCTCTGTTGTCATCTTGAGGAATTCTATTTCTTCTCAGATTTCTGGTTCTTATTGTGTGCTCAGCTGCATTCAATACTGCAACAAACTAATTTACTCCTTTAAAATTTGTGTATAGTCTAGGATATGGTATGTCTATTTAAGAACTGTGAATGTGGGCATTTTTTGCTGCGCTATTTCATCCATTATTGGGGCTGAAGAACTTTCTTTTCACAGAATTAACAAAACAGCATTGTATTATTTCTTTTGATCTGTCCAAATTTCAGCTTTGTTCTTACATTCAAGAAACAAAATACATGTTTTGCAAACTCTGTTCTGAATACCTTAGCTAGTCAATTTCAAAGGACTTGTCAAAAAAAAAAGTTCTTTATTAATTCCAAAGATCAAATAGTTCTGATGTTTTGTTATAAAGTTCTTATGCTATAATTTCATTTTACAGAATGATAAAAAGAAAAAAAACCAAAACAACAAATGTAATCCAACCTTAGCATTCTTTTTAATTTTATGAAATTAATTAGTTTTGAAAGTTTTTAATTTTGTCTTCAAAGTTAAACAAAAGAATGGTCATTTTATGTCAGCATACTATTCTAGAAGAAGCAAAGAAGATAATCACTAAACAAATGTGTATAATCTCTTAATCTACTATCTATACACACTGCATCACCATCTACAAACTGTGACAACTGAATTGCAATAGTCAGGCTAATTTAATGTACTTAGGCAGAAAACACAAGATTAATTTGTAGTACTTAAATACAACATTTTCATATCAATCATATAGATAAAGTCATAGTATTTGTGAAATAAGGATAATTTGACAATGATGTCAGTAATTACACTAGGTGATAATTGTTATTGCTATAGGACGTCAAAACTAAAACTTGGTAGAAAAATATGCAAATATCAACAACACTGAAATTTCTGGGAGAAGCTTACATTCAATTTAGTATTGTCTAACACATATAGAGCATTTTTTAGAGATGCTTAAAATCCAGTCTTGCATTTTTTTGATAAAGAACCTTGATTTTGAACTTCATGTTAAGTCCAGACTATTAAAAGTCTTTTGTTGACAATTTCAGTTTATAACAACATATATGTTTTCATCTGAGTATCGTTTAGGGTTTCCACATCCCAAGTTCACATTCTTTTCACTGAGCTTATAGGTTTTTGTTTGGTTGCTATTTTGTTATTATTTATTTCCTTGTTTTTACATGAAGATTTTTCGAAGGCCTATAGGTAACCTTGACTCTTAAAAGGAAATCAAAACAAACTAAAAGAAAAGCCATTCTAGTTCAATAAAAGTTTTCATTCTTATTTCCAAGAGGGATTAACAGCCCAATAATCTATTAAAGGAAACTTTAATTAGAACTGAACAGTAGAATGCATACAGTTGCAATCAATCTAAAGATCCAGACAATCAAACTATTCATGCCTTTGCTAGCAGACACCAGTGATTTTCTTTCAAAAATCTCTACATATATACAGTGTAGAAAACTTACACTGAGTGGGCTGGTTTTGAGTGGGATATAGTTAATTTTTTCACAATGTGGAGTTGTGCTTTGGATTTGCTCTGAAAACAACCTTGTAACACAGGGATGTTTTGGTAACTGCTGAGAAGGTCTTTCACAGAGACAAGGCCTTTTCCTCACTCTACCAGTGAACAGGCTGGGGGTGCTCAAAGAGTTGGGAGTGGACACAGCCAGGACAGCTGATCCCAACTGACTACAGGGATATTCCAGGCCATATGGCTTCATGCTCTGCACATAATGGTGGGGGGAAAAGAAGGATGAAAGAAGATGTTTGAAGTGACAATGTTTATCTTCCCGAGTCCCTGTTACACTGAGGGAGCTCTGCTTTCCCAGGAAAACCTAAATACCTGCCTGCCCTTGGGAAGCAGTGAATGAATTCCTTGTTTTGCTTATGTATGTGGCTTTTGCCTTTCCTATTAAACTGTCTGTAACTCAACGCACAAGTTCTATCACTTTAACTCTCTTGATTCTCTCCCCCATCCCATGGGGGTAAAGTGAGTGAGTGGTTGTGTGGAGGTTAGTTGCTGGCTGGGGTTAAACCATGAAAACTGCATACATATAAAGAAATGCTGCTTTCACTAAAGAAGTGAATAAACTGCATACTTATGCATCATTTTACTGCCATTAAGGGTGTTGAGATCTAAATGAAGGCAGGCTATTTCAGTGGTGCCCAGAGGCAACTGACACAACCTGAAGCACAGGAGGTTCCCTCTGAGCTTCAGTAAAGTTTTTTTAGTGTGACCATAACCTGATCACTGGCACAGGCTGCCCAGAGTGGTGGTGGAGTCTCCCTCCTTACAGATATAAAAAAACCATATAGATATGAAAACCTATCCCGGGAAACTAGCTGGAGGTGGCTGTGCATGATATGACCTCCAAAAGGCCATTCCAGCCTCAACCATTCTGTCATTCTGTGAATCCTCTCAGTACATATTTCTATTCTAACCATGGCCTATTGAAAAAAATTGATGAGAAAATCATTGCAACCAATTTCATGTTTCTCTAACTGTAGTTTCACTTTTTCTATGTACTAGCATTTCTTTTGTTAAAGAGTTATTTTTCAGGATGTACTCTTAAAGAGCCTCTTTCATTGCCAACTGTTTTCATCTCGTCTTTCTGTGACTGACAGGTAAAACTCCTTAAATTTTTTTATTCTGAATCCTTTCTCTATAGAGCAAAAATAGCTTTTCCAGTTTTCTTCTGCTGTATAGAATTATCACTTGGAATTCTACAGCAGTAAGAAATCTGCTTATATTAGAAGAATCTATGTAAGTGTAGGTGCTCTTGTTTTCTTCTTATGCGTAGAATCAAATATTAATGATCATGATTGCCAGTTAAAAGGATTTTTCCTTCCCACGTCCAATTATCATCTCTGTATTCTTTTTTATTCAACTGAATATTTCAACTGAATATTGAACTGTTTATTTTACTCATTCTCTGCTATTCTCATCAACAGTTCGTGATGCTAATCACTTAATGCGTTTATGAACTTAGGGGACATTTATCAGTTGTCTGATGATGTAACTTAACAGTGCAGAAAAAAATTTGCAGATTAATCATCCATTTGTGTTTAAAATTAAAATTTGGCTTTTACTATTTGTAAGTTCAGAACCTAAAGGAAAAAATTAAAAATGTATCAGTAGATCTGATTACTTTGTGTAATCACTGTTTGACAAATTTGCCCTAGAAAAGTATACAGTATAAGTGCAACTATGATATGCAGTTGTGTGGTCTCTGGTCCTGAATTTGTGAGATTTTGATTAGCTTAACCATTTAACCACTAAAGTCTATTGGAATCAAGTCTGCTCATGACAATAGCATCATGCTATCTCAGATCATACACAATTCACAAAAACAAAAGTAGCAAAGTGTTCCTAACATAGCTCAAACACGAGTGCTAGAACGATTCTAGGAATTAATGTTGTCCATATGAAGGTTTACTTAAGTAAGCTTCTACTGTACTTAGATTGTCTTTTTAGATGAAAAATAAATTAAATTAGAGATCAATCCTGACTGCTGTGCCAGGAAGTCACTATGATATGGCAAGGCAAGTAGCTCCTTCAATATCCACAGCTGATACCAAGAAATGAGCTGAGAGCCCTCCTAGAGATTCTGCCTAGTATTGCAAGATTTTGGGTTTATTCTGTATTTATTTGAGATCGTAACTCAGAGATATGAAATAAGCAAATGCAACTCCAATTACATGAAGCTATGCTTCTGGCATAGCTTCTTTTTCAAAGGAAAACTCTTAAATAATTTTGGAAGGATTATTTGTTCTGTCTTTGCATACATACGTGTTAATAGATGTTCTTCTCTGACTTTTCCAAGAGCAGAAGCATCACCTTGTAACTCTTCAGTCTGGCAGAACTGTTCAGCTTTGCTTTGTGATTCTCCCAAACCTAAGCACCACATACGTGATCTGCAAGAAAAGAGATGCATACCTATATGGATTTATAATATTTTCCCTCTGTGATAAATTCTCTGGATGAAGATATCAATGGATTTGGATACAGAAAAATCAGTTTGAGAGGGGAAAAGAAAAGAAAAAAAAGGTTTTTTGTTTCTAAACATCCAGAGAGAGAATAGTGATTTTATATTTAGTAAAAGGACCAGTAGCTTGTGAATGAAACCCTCTCCCAAGTTAAAATTAGCAATAATATAAGGTCCTGGTGGGGATACATGGCAGGACGTCTGCTTCAAGAAAGCCAGAGATTTCAGGTGAGACTACTTGCTAAATACTGAGTAATTCTGACTTTAAAAATTGTTTAGATAAAGTATTTTTCTGATTTTATTTTATGAAACAAGTTGGTCACAGGAAAAGAAGACAAAAATCTCCTTCACATAGAAAAAAATCCCAGATCTTTCTCTTCTGCCAAAGAACTACAGCAGAAGACTTTGATTTCTGAAAGTTAGTTATTTTCTGCCACTTCGTTAATAAAATAATTGATATTTTCTTAATGGCCCTTCTGTTGGGTATGAATCTCTGGCTGCAAGAAATTATTAACATGTAAGAGGAAATTACTTTGACCAAATGCTTATCTGATCAAACTACTTTTAATTTATTAAAAGCCTTTCTGTATCCTTATGATTTTTACTATTTCTTACCAGAACAGCTACTGAATATGTTCTGCTATTTGTCATGTACATATATTACTGTAGCAGTGCACAAGATTCTCGAAGAAAACTAGGGCTCAGTGCTGTTACCTTAACACAGGTGCCATTAAGGCATGATGGTGCATCTAAGATATCAGCATGGAACTGGCAGAATTCACCCAAATCTTGTCAAAATATGTGCTTTTGCAATCCAAGAGAAGTACTCCAGGGAGTCTTAAATGACTTTTCCTTCAGCAGCTGAAGCTTACCCCAGTGAAAAGAGATACTGAAGGGAAAAGAAGGAAAGTAACTTTCAAGTTACAAAGCAGGTCAGCAGCAGTTTTGAATCACTTCAAATATAGGTTTTTGATTCTTCAGATAGTGATCTATTTCCTAGCAAACCCTTCCTATCTTTATATACATCAGCAATAAAATTGGTGATTCAAATGCATTATGTATGAATTATCTGTTCCTTTATAGCTGTTTCCCTCATATCTTTCATAAAGGAATTAAAAAAAAAAAAAAATCCAGACTTCACTGATAAAATTACATTACCTTTTTCTAAGGATTTTGCTTGCTGTACTACTCATCTATTTAACCATTATAAAAAAAATCAACAAATGTCACACATACTTTAAAGATCATAATTATAAGAAAAGCATCATTTAACTTAATTAAGGAGTTGAGAATATGTTAGCTGCACAAATGTGTCATTATTAGAAAACTACCGGTGTGCCCAACTGTTTTATTACCAATGGAACATCAAACAATATAAAAGTGAATGCTTTCTTTTGCCACTGTCATGTTTCATTTTTTATTACTATGTCACTATGTGTTTTTACATATAAAGAAATGCCAGCTGTATATAGAATAAACCATTTTACTACAGCTTAAGAAATGTACATATTTATATTGTCTAATGTAGCTTAGTCAATATTGAGAATACTATCTTTATCTCAGAATGATTTTGGTTAACAATCTTTTAGAAGAGTGCAATAAAACAAGAAAAATATTATACCAGTGATATACAGAAGATGTATCTGTGGCATGACTTTCTGACTATAATGAAGTAAAAGAATGTCATACAATTAGTTACTCAGATGAAACAAGTATTGAGACATCATTTTCATTCTTATGATAAGCTAGCTCTCCAGTTGATTAAAAATTGCATTATTCTTTTAATTTTTCAAGAATTGAGTAAATCACACAATAAGTAGGTGCCTATTAAGATATAGATTAGCTTATGTGTGATACCTTAATGCAGTAGTTTGACTTACAGCCTAAATACCATGGTTTCAGCCAACACAGAGCTAAACTAACATTTAGCCCAACATTGTGCTAAAAATGTCTAAATAAAGGTAGCTTTATTATTTTTGTTAGCTAAGGATGTCAATTTCTTTATTACACATTTTATATTTTATAAATATATATATTTGTGATAAAAGTTTATGATTAACTGAGACTTAGGAGTCTACATAAAATTTTCAAAATTACATTTTTTATTTACACATTAGAAATCTATTGAGTGGCATGCTTTTGAAATACCTTTTTAAAAGTGGATTCCATATTCTCTTAAATACTATTTTTCTTCTGTTTTCCCAAAATCCCCATTCATTGAATTTCTTTTGGGGTTTGTTGCTGATCCTTTCTTTTTTCTTATTATGATGATATTCCACTTATCCCTCTTCTTGGAGCTGTTGGACATCAGAAAGCTTTCTATTAAACAATTACAGCAGGAGCAATTTACATTTCCAATGACTTTGACCTCTATGGGTCCTTGCTAGGTGGGTTGGAAGTGCAAATTTCCATGATCTGATGCTTTCCTCTTTTTTGTTCAATTATGTTTTGCAAAGATTTATTCCATTCTCTCTTTAGACCACACTCCCCTTCTACCGCTCAGATCAAACAACAATTGTAAAGCCGTTTTGTGTAAAACCTGTCTTATAAAGTGAGCTATGATCGCTCCTGAATTATACAGGTTCCTCATCTGAAGGAAAGGGACTAGAATGACACAATAGAGACAAATTAAAGTCAGTATGTTAGACCAGATTGACACCCCTTCCCATTAGAGATACAACAGGCAAGAATTCATGGACCAGAAAACACTGAGTAGAAAGAATTCTCCATACATTTTGAGGTAAAGTAGTTTTATAAAAGATTCTGCCACACCATTAACTCTGCCACTGTTCATATAACATCGTGCTATACCAAAGTATAATCCTTACTATTTTCACTTTTCTGAAATGGATATATATTTACTATTTTCTGATGTTACTCATTTGTACTGTCTTTGCGGTCATTGAGATCTTCTGATTTTTTTGAGTTGTAGTACATTCTATGCACTTGGGTCACAACTACCCCATGCAGTGCTATGGGCTTTGGGAAGAGTGTCTGGAAATCTACCCATCAGGAGAGGACCTGAGGGTGCTGATTGACAGAAGCTGAACATGAGCCAGAGCATGCCCAGGTGGCCAAGAAGACCAGTGGCATCCTGGTTTAGATCAGAAATAGTGTGGCCCACAGGTCCTGGGCACTGGTGAAGCTGCACTTCTAATCCTGTGTTCAGTTTTGGGGTTTTCAGTACAAAAAAGACAGTGAAGTGCTGGAGTGTGTTCAGACAAGGGCAACAGAGCTGGAGAAGGGGATGGAGCACAAATCCTGGGGGGAGCGGCTGAGGGAGATGGGGGTGTTTAGCCTGGATAACAGGAGGCTTAAGTGAGACCTTATCACTCTCTACAACTACCTGAAAGGAGGTTGTAGCCAGGTAGGGGTTGGCCTTTCCTCCTGGCAAATTAGTGACAGAACAAGTTGCAGCAGTGGAAATTTAGATTAGATTAGATATTAGGGAAAATTTCTTCACTGAAAGGCCAGTCAGGCATTGGAACAGGCTTCTCAGCAAATTGGTGGAATTGCCATCCCTGACAGTGTTCAAAAAACACGTGAATGTGGCACTTGGAAGGCACTGCTTAATGATGAAAAGACTGTTGCTAGGTTAACAGTTTGTGGTGGTTTGACGTGGACTGGATACCAGCTGCCCACCAAAGCCTCTCTGTCTGACCTGTCTGTCTGACTGATCCTAGAAATGTCTGTGCATATAAGTGCTTTGTTAATATAAGGATCCCCACTGATTTCAAATTAGCCACAAAATTAATACTTGCCACATGAAGAGCTCAAGTAGGAAATTATCTTTCTCTTTTCTACAAAGTAATATAATTGTGAAAATATCAATAATAATATTTTATTGTAAATTATCTAACAAAAAATTTAACTTCTTGTTCTTGAGTGACATGTAAATTACAATTACAATTTAGTAAAATTATGAACATGAATATGCTTTCAAGTAAATATTCACTCAAATTAGGTTACTGGTATCTTGGTTAGATTAATTTGGTTAATTATCATCACAGGATTCTATAAATGGTTCTTAAGTGGTTACATGGCACTTATAAAATCATGACTGTGGTAGTCTATTCAACACCTGCAAAGCAAGACATAAACACCAAGTTTGTAAAAATACTTAAGTGTCATGCAATAGAGGTAGTTTTATTTTTCATTATATTATTTATTATAATTATATTATTTATTATTTATTACAATAATTGGATTTAATATTTTGCATAGTTTTATTCATAGTATGATTGAATTATCAAATACACACATATAGTTTTCATTCTAATAGAGACCCTGTGACCTCATAACTGTTAATAGCTTCATAAAATGTGTATTTACCTTAAGATTTTTATTCCCAGTAAGTTCACAGCCTCAGTTTCAGCAGACTATTCCTCATTCTCTAAACTCTCCTCCCTATATGCCTTTTTTTAAAAAAATTTTTGCCTACAAGAGAGCTCGTCAAAAACTTCTGTAGCCTTCTATTTGCTCACAGAGCAAAAACACTAACCTTTTTGTCTATGTATATTTCCCCCCACCCTGGTCAAAAAAACAGTTGCTTTCTGTAAAATCATGAGACCAGGTATTTCATTAAATGCATTATTTCTTCCCTTTCACAAATCAAATTTTCATAATACTCATCCTCTTCACTTTCCAACTTATTTCTCTGTATCTTCTAATGAGCAGGTGATTAGTTTATATGTGTACTGCCATTCACTGTTAATCTTTTGCTACATGCACTAATTTAATCTTATTTACATTAGATTTTAAGCAACTTAGTATCAAAACAGTTTTCCCCTAAGAAAAGCTACCTGGAGGGATATTTTATCCCAGCTGAAGGTTTTAACCATCAAAGTTCAGGAAAAAATTAGTTAAAACCCAGACTTCTTTCTTTTTATGCACAGGATCATATATTGTTTGCAGCTGATTTCTACTCTCCAGAGGATGTGCTCTGCTGTCGTATTCTGGTTAGTAACATTCCTAATTTTAATTACAATCTCCTTGATCTTGCTTAATTATTGCACAGTAATAAACAAATACTTTTCAGGACAATCCTCAGATGAATGTAGTTATATATATATATTCTTTTAATTTATTATTATATAATAATTCAGTTAATTTATTAATTATCAGAACCCGGATCTCAAGTCTTGTAATGAAAAGCTGAAGTTTTACATTGTTGCAATGATTATACACTAAAATTTTGATGTAGAGTGAGCTTCCACACTTTAAAAGGGCAGATGGGGAAAAAAATGTAAGAGTAGAAATAAGGATGAGAAAAATGGAAGAGATGGCACAGAACACGATTCGGAAGAGACAGCACAGAAAAATGGAAGAGATGGACAGAACATGATTCAGGAAATCATCTTTAATCAGAAAGCTTCCAAACCCACCCAATTTCCAGTGTTGTGCCAAATGTTGTTCCAGGTGTTGAAGTGGTCTTTTTATTTTGCAGACACTTCTCACCATCCTAAATCAGTTGTTTTTAAAACTGAATTTTCTGGACTGACTATCTTAAAGGCTTAGTATGTTATATTGAAAGATTTGTGAGATCTTATAATAGTAGCCATATCATATATCTACATTTCATCCTGACACATTATTATTATTATTTGTATTGGTTCTAGTTTTCGTGATATGTTATACAGTGAAGGGAGTTGTTTATTAAATCTGCTTCTAAAAAAATAAATGTGAAATTGCACAAAAGTGCACTAAACATTTTTCTATTGAAACGCATCCCAAGTATTGAGTGATAGACCTAAGAATGTCCCTCTAAATTTGTCAGTGAGCAGACTGGCTAATTTGGCTATGAATGACTAACTGGGCTGGATTGGTGATTCAAATGACATAACTTATACATATATTGAGAAAAAAACACAAAAGAAATCTAAATTATTATGTTGTAATTATCATAATCAAAACTTCAAATATTGTTTTTCAGATCTTTATCAAAACCACAGTCTACCTTTTCTGCTATTTTGTGTTATTTAAATATGGCCTTTCTATCCTCTTTATAAACATTTGAGAGAACAGATTAGTTCTGTATGCTAATAACCCTGCATCTGCCATTTCTAATGCTTTGAGAAAATGCAAACAAAATCACCTAACTTCAATCTTAGGTGCCCAGATTTAGAATGACAGTGTAATAGCAGTGATTTGGTGTGAGAGCATGCCTGCTTGCAGATGAATTTATATATTCATTCACTTATCACTTTCTTTCAGAGTAGGAGAAGAATTACATTAGGTTTACATTTGCAAAAATAATTTTCAGTATGATATCCCAAAATCGACTATAAAAGATGAAGACCTGTGTCTGTAGTGAGTGCTGCTCTTTTTTGAAGTTTAAATTAGTACTGCAAAAATATCTGGAAATGTTTTCACAGATACAAGTATTTCAGTGTAAAGGCAATACCAACTGGAATTGAGGTAAAACTCCACAAAGAAATAGTTTTCTTAGAGTAATGCTACAGTGTGATCACCAGGTGGGATTGGGATGAGGAAAAGCAAATAAACATAAGAAAAAGGAAGAGAAGTGAACCAGTGCAAAGACTCTCCAGGAAATTAAATTATAACATCTACTGTGTTCCCTATATCTTAATGGACCTTAATGAAGTTTATGAAAATTTTACAAAGCCTCCAAGACATACTATGAAACAATTAAGAAACAACTTTATCTTAGAGATACTGATATATTGATAGTGTCAAGTTTTAGTAAAGCAGTTTTATTGTCCATCAGGAATGTGGTTAAGTCTTTATAACTCTTACAGCTTAAACGAAATACTTTCCCCTTCCAAGGTCTGGAGCAAAAACTTCTTTATCTAATTTTGATTAATCATGATTCGGAAGTAAACTCTTTTTTCTAAAATAAAGTGAGCTTTTCATTTGAATTGAAAATACCAAATACAGTGTCTTTCTTTGTGCAACTGTGTGGCTCAGAAAAAGCAAACCTCTGTATTTCTGTGATAAATGCACTATGTATTTATTAATAATGAATTTTCAAGTTTCTCTGTCCATTACACAGAAGAAAACTGGTAATTACAGAAGTTTCTTATTACTACCTTGTTCCATATAACTGTCCAATGCTAAGGATAAAAAGGGGCATGGAAGTTCTTTCTTAATTATACTTCTCTGTTCTGATTTTGGGTTTGTATGTTTTTTTCCACTAGAGTTGTTTGAGGCAGTCTAGGTTCTCCAGAGATGTCTCTGCTTTAGAGTATTTTCATTTACACAATTAGATCCAAGAAAGTGTAGGTATGAGCTCTCTGAAATTATACCCCACTGCATAAATGCACTATATAGACACTTATACGAAGCTCACTCTCAATATATTGCCACTTGGATTTTTTTTACTTTTTGACTTCTAGGCAACTCTGAATGTACAGACAGGGAATGAGAAGCTGGAGAGCAGCCCTGCAGAAAGGGATCTGGAGGTCCTGGTCGATAGCAAGTTGAATATGAGTCTGCAGTGCCCTGGCAGCCAGGAGGGCCAACCATGTCCTCAGAAGCATCAGGCAAAGCATCGCTAACTGGGCGAGGGAGGGAATTGCCCCACTTTGCTCTGCACTAGTGTGGTCTCACCTGGAATACTGTGTGCAGTTTTGGGCACCACAGTATACGAAGGGTATAAGGCTGGTAGAAAGTGTCCAAAGGAGGGCCACAAAGATGGCAAAGAGTCTAGAGGGGAAGACATATTAGAAGCAGCTGAGGTCACTTGACTTGTTCAGCTTAGAGGAGAATGAGGGTAGAGGCCATCTCAGTCTGCAGCTCCCTCACAAGGAGAGGAAAAAGGGCAGGCACTGATCTCTTTTCTCTTGTGATTAGTGACGGGACCTGAGGGAATGGCATGCAGCTGTATCAAGTCAGGTTTAGGTTATATATGGGAAGAAGTTTCTTCACCCAAAGGGTGGCTGGGCACTGGAACAGGGAAGTGGTCACAGCACCAAGGCTGACAGAGTTCAAGTAGCATTTGGACAATGCTTTCAGGCACATGGTGGTAATCTTTGGGCTGTCCTGGGCAGGGTCAGGAGTTGGATTTTGATGATCCTTTTAGCTTTCTTCCAAATCATGTGACTCTATGATTCTGACTTTGGAAGAGACAGGGTGTTGTTACAGAGGAACTCAGTGCTATTTTCATGTTTTGATCTGCAGAACACTGCATATGCACTTTAGTCATGATGGAAGGATTTGTAAGGAAGACATGTTTCCCATGGCATTTTTAGAACTTCTCAGACTTAAACTAGAGAGGAGAGTTGTAGCTGATAAAGGCTGAGCTATTATCCCATGCCCACTACTATTTTATTTGGTAGCTGTGATGGTTTAGATTTAGGTCTTCCTGGTGACCAGTTT
>VXAW01010913.1:3420-31626 GCA_013399735.1 Tyrannus savana
ACCAATGATCTGGATAACTAGATTGAGTTTACACCTAGTCAGTTTGCAGATGACACAAGTTAGGCAGGAGTGTTGATCTGCTGGAGGGTAGGAAGGTTCTACAGAGCAATCTGGACAGCTGAATTGATATGTTGAGGCCAATTGTATGAGGTTTAACAAGACCAAGTGCCAGGTCCTGCATTTGGGTCACAACAACCCCAGGCAGTGCTACAGGCTTGGGGAAGAGTGGTTGGAAAACTGCCCAGTGTAAAATGACATGGAAGGTTGGTCGACAGCCAGCTGAATATGAGCCAGCAATGTGCCCAGGTGGACAAGAAGGCCAATGGCATCCTGGCTTGTAACAGAAATAGTGTGGCCAGCAGAACCAAGAAAGGTGTTTTCCCCTTGTACTCAGCACTAGTGAGGCCACACCACAAAGCCCATGTTCAGTTTTGAACCTCACTTCAAGAAAGGTGCTGGAGCATATCCAGAAGAGAGCAACAGAGATAGGGAAGGGTCTGGAGCACAAATACTATGGCTGAAGTGGCTGAAGGATCTGGGGTTGTTTAGCCTGGATGAAAGGAGGCTCAAGGGAGACCTCATCGCTTTCTACAACTGCCTTAGAGGAGGTTGTAGCAAGGTGAGAGTTTGTCTCTTCTCCCAGGTAAGAAGTGACAGAATAAGGGGAAATGCCCTCAGGTTGTGCCATGGAATGTTTAGATTGGATATTAAGAAACATTTCTCATGAAAAGGGTTATCAAACACCGGAACAATCTTGCTGGAGTAACCATACTTGAACGTAGCAAGCGTGGGTAGAGCCCTTCTCAAATCTTCGTTCGCAAAGCCTAGCCATGATGATGAGATGTGACAATTAGGGATATTGTTTATGGGTGGACTTGGCAGTGCTGGGTTTACTCTTGCTATTAGGGGAGTTGATGTTCTTAGGGATCTTTTCCTACATAAGTTATTTTATGATTCTACATTTATTTTTGACTGATCCAGCTTATTGTGACATTCCTCATTAAATAAAGAATTAAATAACAAACTCTTCCTAATGTTGTTAGATTAAAAAGTTTAAGTCATTTTCCAGAAACTAAATTCACACTGCAACTGCTTAAACAGCTTTTGTCAGAGGCTGATTAGACATGAAACTCCAACTTGCTAAAGTATAGAAGAAGAAATCAATGATTAACAGTCCATTGGACTATTAAACTGAAAGCCTAAAAGCATAGATTGTCCTCTAATGTGCTGAACTGGGCTGTAAAAAAAGGTCCAAACATATGTGGACTAAGATGTTCTTTAAGAAAGTCATTCTTATGGGCTGAAAGACTTTAAATCTTCAAGTACATGATTAAGTTTATGCTCAGGAATTATTCCACTGACTACTTAGTCTTAAAGGACTGAAAATGTACATGCTGAGTACATGTAGTATTTGGGTATTATAAAGGTTTGCATGCAAGAGATTACTGGGGAGAAAAAGTTTGTTTTTCTTTTTATAGAATTTTGTCTTCAAAAAGCTTCATTATCTTCAAATTTCAATGAGGACATCAAAGGAAATCCTAGAATAACCTGTACCTTGAAGAACTTTAGTAGCTGGTACAAGATTATTAGCAATCTAGAAAAAAAATGGAAGAAAAATGCAGAGTGCAAACAATTCCATGACCAGCTGTTTAGAAACAGACTGTCCTTAAATTTTTAGGCACAGTTTTTAAAACTTTTTATTTTCAGCAACAGGTGTACATCTCTATCACAAACAGAATAAATTATATTTACTTTGGAGTATGGTCTAATATATGAAAACATAAATATTTATTAACACATTAATGCAAGGCCTGTGAGCTTTCTGGCATCAAGCCATACTAAGCTGTGCCTCTGCATACACAGAGGACAACACATTAGCATGTGTATGCTAAACATTCCCCAATTCTTCCTCCCTCTTTTTTCTCTATGAAAACTAATTACATTTTGAATTACTAAGCCTCTTCTGCACTTTGTTGAGTAATAAATGGATAGTTAGTCAAAACCAGAAAACTATGGCTCTGCAGGGTGAGTGTCAATTGGGCCATTTTTAAATTGCCCTTCAGCTTACTGGATTAACTTTAATTGATGTCCCAGTAATATCCCATGTTAAATAATTTACAATGGTTTTTGACTTCCCAAAGCATCATTTAATACCTTGCAATTATTAAAGTAGCATGCACCATCAAATTGGCCAGATAAATTAGTTGAAAAAAGGCCAGCATCCCTTTCCTCTGAGGAAGTGTACACTATAGACACAGATTTTCCAGTATAATAACCAGTTTAGAGGTCTTTAATGCATTTTAAATGGACAAAACCTACTAAGAAGGATACTTCTTTCTTTCTTTCCAATAAAACAGAGAGTGTATTTTGTAAAGCCAAGGTAGACTCGCAAATATAGATTTCCTTAATTATAATAAAGAATAAAGCTCTGTCAGGGTTTGATTCTTTAGTATTTGATTTTGTCAAGATCAGTCTAATGTACTTCCAGAATAAAGGAAGAATCAGTTTCCAATAAATAAAAAGACTGACAGAATGATCACTGAATAAATCCACATGAGCCAAAAGGGCTAAATATCTTTTCTTAAAAGCTCTGTACTGAAAAGAGATTCTGAATAAATGTTAGGACCTGAGACACCAAATGCACATGGCAGGAATTTATAGAGAGAATTCTGTTCTAAAATTGTTTATGGATGTATAGCATATAATACCAGAAAGAACTGGGGTACTTTTTAGAGTGGAGAAAGAAGTTAGAATCTCTAACATAAGAAATATCATGATGTGATTGCTTAGATGAGTGGTTTTCAGACTTTCTCCTTTTGAGAAGAAATGCACCAAATCTCTTCCTATCATAAAATCCTAGGGAAACTTGCCTTAGTTATTTTAATTATCATGATTAAAATAAATATTTTATGAATCACTTTACCAATCTTGTGTTAAATCTGAAGATAAAGTATATGAGTTAAGATCAATTTTATATTACTCACCAAGTAAGTCAAATCCAGAGATGAGGGATTTATACTTTATCATCCAGTAGATAAACCAAGATAAGGACCTGACCATGCTTTCATGAATATCAGTCCTGTTGCAACCACATCTATATTGACCGTAGTTGCATTAAGCCTAATTCATACTGATATGAAAGGGGAAATACATTGTTTGTTCTGAAATATTACTCCTCTGATTCATTTTAATTATGCAAATGAAATGTATGCATGTCAAAAGCAGCTGATAGATTAGCCTGAAAAATTATAGTTATGGCACTGGTGAAAGCACAGCAGCTGGAGGGCAGGATTGTAACTTCACTTATGGATCAATGGGGTGCTAGAAGGACTAGATATTTGTTCTACAAGATTGACAACGGTTTCTTAAATCAATATGAAGTGGTTTTGATTTAGTGAAAATCTACTTTACTTTATTAAAAAAAACTCATGGTCCAAGTGTATTCATATCATCCTTGTTATCAAAACTCTTTCCAGATGCAGCAACAAGTATACAAGACTACATCTTGAAAATTCATTACTGAACTGACAAGTTCCTCCTCTTTCTCCATTCTGTTCTTGTACATTGAAAGAAAGGTCACCTTTTGAGAAAACCAGCTATGGGACTTACAAATCTGACATCAATAAGCTGATTTTATGACATATAAAAGATTGACTTGTCTTCAGTAAATCATGCCATAATTATTGTCTAAAGTCTCACTGCAGTTGTTAGAAATTTGAATTTAGAACCAATTTGCTACTTATGACTAAAGAAAAAATGTATATTGGAGCATGCAATAATCTTACCTCAACATAACACACAGACTGACTATTGACTTCCACCAGTTTTCATTTTTTGCAGCTTCCCTTCTTGATGTGCATTTTGTCAGAGTAGTTAATGTTACCATGCTTTGTATTTTATCTGCTCAAAGCAGAAGAAAGACATGAAGTGAAAGGAATTTTTCACTCTGTCATAAATGACCAGGAAAAATGTAGTCAGTGTAATGTAAAAGACTAAACCAATTACAGAGGTCATTTTGGTTTGAACAGGAAAAAAAGGTCAGGGACTATGATTGAAGTCCTCCCTAACTGAAACATGGTAACCTAAGCATATCTTTAGCATAACATCTGAAAAGTGTTTCAAAGTACAATCTGAGTACATCATGAATGTAAAATGCTGATCTGTTTAAGTCAAGGTAAATTCTGAGAGGATTTCACCTTCAGCATTTTCTCCAAAATTTGCTTCCCACCTTGGGAGCACATAAATTTCACATTCCTGCTCTGTTTTAGACAGTCTGTGTATAGACATGCATAGTTATGAATTCTGCTTCTGGTTTTTTTTTTTTAATTGATAAATGTTTGCTTTTACAAAGTATCTTTTTCCAGTGTTTCACATGACACTGTTTTTAAGGGAGTTACAACTCAGTGCAAGATTCTGCAAAGTTTGCTAAAGACAGTTGACAAGTAAACTGGTTTTGCCATGACAAAAAAAATATTTTTTCCATATGTATGTATCAGACTCTATTCATCTTCCCAGCAGAGTGAAAAGTGTAGCTGAGATGAGGAATGTTACATTTCAAGCATGGCCTAAGTACAGCTTTTCCTTAGTAACAGTATGTTGCTTCATGGTTTGAGATTTGAGAACCATCTTTTTTAATAAACTAGGTCATTAGAAGTTAATCATGTAAGCATGAGCTCATACAGGAATCTTGATTTGGGAACTGGGAAGCTATTGGTGTTGTGAACCGCAAATGTTTATGTGTAATAATTTCTGCCTTTTTCTTCACAGACATCTGACAACAAGCTGAACTATATTTGACACTCATCAAAAGAAAAAAAAATCCTGGTTTATGAATAAACAGCCAGATACATTTACGCAATGACGTGTGACCTAATTTCTATAGATTAACAAAATAGTACACCTCAACTGAAAAGTGTTAACTGAAACAACTGCGTCAGGCAGCTAACATTATAAATACCTTTTATTCACAGTAAATAAAAACATGAAATATTCAATCACTGTATGTCTGCTGCTGAAAAACCTCAATATTTTTAAAGCTTATTTACATTTCTTGGAAAAAAAACAAAAACAAACAAANGCCTCAACATTTTTAAAGCTCATTTATGCATATTTTTTCGAATTGCTTCTTGCAAAAAAAAAACAAAAACCCAAACAAAAAACCCCATATAAATTTTCAACAAAATTTACCAAAAGTACATTTTAAAAGACTAAGAAAAATGAGCAATATTTGCAATGAAAAATACCTACATGTATTTTCCAAAAATATGTTTGCTTGCTGACTGTGAATTTATTTCCTTTAGCTTTGACATACTTATAATATTGAAGAGAAATTTATCCCAAAGTTAAAAAAGACAGATAAACCAAACAAAATCAAAAAAAAATTCTATATAACACAGCAGGGAAGCTTGTGCTTCTTACAGCAAAATACTCAGTACTATAAAATTTTCTCTGCAGACAGTTTAATATTAGGAGACTGTAAACACACAGTAATTCAGTTTTATAGACTACCCTCATGAGAAAAATAGAAAAAAGGGTTCTGAGATATAGGAATTGTTCTGTATAGTGGAAGTGGTAGGTGGCTGTGCTGTTTTGAATTTTTTTTTTTTTTAATAAAGCACATTGTCTTTTGCTAGTAATACAATGTTTAAAAAAACATCCTACCCTCCAAAAAACACAAACTAACAAACAAAAAACTGAACCTTAAATACTCATTTCACAGAAGAAATGGTTATCAGGTTCACTGGGAAGCTGGCCCTGCATTTCATCTATGTTTTCTTTTTCCTGTATATAATATTTATTAGCAGTACAGAGATTTTTTTCTTGTTGCTAGTGTGATTTTCTATGCAATTAAAAACATTAGTGTGTTAGCAGTTGCAAGGCTAGAGAAGTTTTGGATAAGCCTGTACAAGGTTGTCAAAGGAAGTGAAGTACACTGCTCCCCCAAGACAAGATGCAGAAGGTTTCCTGTTGTGCACTTCCTCTGACAACAGTTCACAGCAGAGCACCTTGGAATCACAATCAAGAGGCATGAGGACATCAGCAATATGATCAGGGCAAACCCAACAAATTTATTTTGTTAAGTAGTATATGGAAGACTTAACTAGTGTAGTGGACCAGTTTCCTCTTCATGTTCCCTCACTTTCTGTCAAGCACTGAAAACTTTATCTTCCCTAAGAGGAGGAGATATTTCCACCACAGCACAGTCTGCAGTGTACTATCAAAATTCCAAGCAGCCATTCCACTAAATTACTAGATGCTGATATCTCTTCTTTCCTGCCTGTAACACATCCTTCTGTGAGCTCTGTGCCATTGCTGTAGGGTCCTGTGTTCCCTGTGCTGAAATACCCCAACCAGAGCAGAGCAGGAAGGAGATCCCTGCACTGCTGACATACTGTCCTACTAAAATATTGTTATGTCCTGAAATAAGTTTATTACTCGCATAATATTCTTATGTGGGATAAGAAGCATTAATATTGTAAACAATTCAAATTATAATCCCCATAAGTAATCACTTTAATGTCTCCAAACTTTATCGTAATCAAGAAGAACTCTCATTCAAATAGCTATTTTAATAAGCACTAGAGTGACTTCTGCATCTGTAGAACACTGAGAAATGGGATGCTCATTTGGTCTTTTCAAATGACAAAAGGGTTTCCTTGCTAACATCTATCCTTCTCTGCTGGTTCTAAACACTAGCATATGCAAAAAAAACAAAACAAAACAAAACAAAAGTGCTCAGCTAACAAGTCCTCTTGCTTTTGGCAATGTCCACTCAGTTTCCTAACTTATCTGCTAGTAATTGAGCAGAAGAGCTAAGTCTTATGGGGCTTTTATTTTTTGTTTAGGTAGTTCTAATAAAACTAGAATATGGGATGGACCTACACTGGAGATGTTCATGAAAGACCGTCTCTTGTGGGAGTGACCCCATGAACCTCTTATCTAAGAGAAAGAAATCTCTCTCAGTCTATCAGAACTAATGAGTAATGGAATGTTGCCACTACTGCCAAATTTGAGACCTAATTTCTTCCCCTTCCTCCCTGCCATTGTATACCGTCTAGAACCCTATCCTATCCTGTTAAATAATACTCCAGGTTTAGCTGGGCAACACTCACATTCTCTGTGCTCCAGATATTAAAGTCTCCATGAGGTCAGACAGCTACAAACATGCTTTACACCAATAAATTACAAAAAGATTTCCAGACAACCCCAGTGAATGATTTATAGTCAAGGGTTTTCTGGCAAATACTTGGTTCTTGGTTATGTGTACAGCACTGTTACTCCAAGAACATTCCTATTATCTACAAGTATACACTTTTCTTTTCCCCAGCCTGATAGAGAGAGGAAGTTTGATTGGCTCATTGGGATAGAGGATAAAGGGTTAGAATGCTAATGTACATTTCTGGCAATTACTTGCTGAGGAAGGACTACCACACTGAAAAATCTGCTTTGCTTTTAGCCTTGAGAGAGAAGGTCTTTAGTCATTCCAGTCTTAACAGAGAGAATATCACAGTTTAGGTTCTGAAGTTACAGTTTCTTCCCTCCAAAATAGTCTAAACAAAATCTAGACTGCTAAAAAAACCAGAATATCATATTTTTGTTAGCAATTTTGTATCTAAATTATTACAAAAAAAAAATTACTCGTCTTTTTCAATGTCAAGCAAAAATACATATTATGACTTTTAACACTGTTTATTTTGATGTTGAAAAATACACCATAAGACAATCTGACATCACTGCTAAATATTGTGATTTTTTGACTTATGCAACAAATTGTTTTGCAAGTATACTAATTAGACCTATTTATGTGCATTGCATTAATTATAGAAATGTTATGCATCAGTAGTATGACTAGAAAGCTTTTTAATTACAAAATAAGGTTATAACTAAAAAATTAATTGCATAGTCTATATTAATTCACTTACTATTTGAATTACTGGGGGGTTATTTTATAATTAAAAAGCTTTCCAGTGATATTACTGCTATGAGTTAATTTACAGATAATCAAAACCACAGCCTTATCTACAGAACAGATTAATTCTTGTAAAATAATTAAAAACTTCATTTATTACATTGCACTGGTCAAAATAACACTCTGTTAGCTCCTGACTCAGCAAAAATGCATTAACTCTATGCATATTGGCACTTCCCTTCAAATTCAACAATTATAGGAAAATGTTAAAAATAGACATTAGATCTCACTCTGCAGAGAGATTTTATTGATTAATAATTTTATGATGAAAAAATTGAAACAAAAAATAGCTATTCACAAGTGTATTTTGGGCTGAAAAGAAATTCTAAGTGGTCTTTTTGAAACAAACATGCACTTCTGTGTTTTTCATATCCTGCTCTCTGGCAAGCAGTAAGAGGAGCAAAGCAAGGTAGATACAGCAGCCACAGTTCCCTCTAAGTTGTGTCAGCTGAGGTGAGTACTTCCAAATCATTTGTTCAGAAAAACCAAATGGTGCATGCACAGTTCAACTATCTCTCCTCTGCCTGACCAGCAGTTACTTCAAGTACCTTACAGCCCTAAGCATCAGTTTTAGTATGGAATGTAAGACCAGCCCACATAACCCCTGAGGCATCAAGAGGTGACAGATGGGACTGAGACATCTTGTTCAAAATGAATTCAGAAAAATTTGGATTTGTGTAAAAGGGATCCAAGTGACAGAACTAGTTATTGAACCTACTCACGTGTGCCCCTTTTCCTGGTTAGCGGTGGCCCGTTCACCTTTTGCATAGATAGTTCTGGTGCTCCATAATGGTCATCAACACAATTCCCAGCATGAAAGTCATATCAGATGGTTTGGATTCAGATCATGAAAAGTTTTGAGTCAAATTTGATATAGAAGAGGCTACAGTAAACCATCAGGGTCTGGTATTGATATATGTCTCCACCTGCTCTGTGCCCCCTGGGTTGCAACCAGCGCAGAGCTTTGTGTCAGCCACTCACAGGTTTGTTCCTGACTGACAAGGTGGCATAAGCCCAAAATGTGGGGGTCCTGTTCAGTCTTAGCATCACTACTGTTGGGGGAATTCTGCTGCATAAAAGAGTGCAGGAGCTTGTAATACTGTTGAATTAACCACGTGTCCAAGATGGTGATTGTGTAACCCTTCTTGTTCCCAAAATGCCACACTGCCCCTTTGGAATGTCTAAGAGATACCTGGAAACTCATCTATTGGCTGTTAACCCTTTCCTGTAATTGGTTGGTTTGTAACACTCCCTGACCTCCCACTGGTTACCTGTGATCCCTCCAAAAGTTATTTAAGCTGTAACCAGATCAATAAACTCGCTCTTCGCCCCTCTTCGCCTCCTCTCTTCGCCTCCTTTCTTCGCCCCTCTTCACCCCTCTTCGCCTCTCTCCTNACCTCCTTTCTTCGCCCCTCTTCGCCTCTCTCCTCGCTGCCGCATTGCCAGCGTGCTGCGTGGTCTCTGCCCCTGGCCCCACGAGGGGCGGGCGGCGGGGCGGGGGGGTGATCTCAGCCCTGGAAACCTTCACAGAGCGGCCCGGAGCGACCCCTCAAGAAACCCCGAACCCCAACAACTACCACCCACACTCCTGTCAGAATTTACCCAGCTTTTTCACCCTGTAGGTCAGGGCTCTGCGTATCATGACATGATCACCATGATTATGTTTCACCTGAGATACCCTGATCCAAGCAGTGAATCTGCTCGATAGGGAGCAAGTAGCCATAACTCCCACACCTTGGGGCAGAGGTTGACTCAGTTATCCCAAAGGGTATCCTCCAGGACCATGGGGAGGTGTGACCACTGCAGCTAAGCCCAGTTAGCAACCACAGTTCTGTCTTAAGAGAGTCATAGTTATTCCTACCTCTCTTTAAAGATTCTTGACTATTTATCTGGATTTCTTGACCTGTGAAACAGAGGTAACAGGTGACCTGACTGTCAGCCATGATACGTACTACAGGGTGAGTACAAACAGCATAAGACAGTGATGTGACAGCAGAAATGTTCTTCAAAAGACATTAATTGAAACCATCTAGGAAGTAGGGAGGTAAAAAGACTGAAGAAAAAAAGAGCTCAAAAAAAATGTGAACTGAAGGTGAAAGAAGAAAATCTGTCAGGTTTCAGGTTAATTCAGTCAGACTTCTACACTAATCCTAAATTAAATTTAAAATACATTGACAGTGATTGGGAGATCAAACTATTTACCCACACAGACAGGAAATAAATGTTTCTATTATCAAGACATAACAACAATTTATGCTCTACCATCAACTCATTTACATCCTTCAAATGGAAATTAGCTGACTCCAGCCTGATCACAGTTTCATTGTACTGGAAAGCATTACAAGGATATGCAGTATTTTTAATGAAGGAAAAAAGCCTTTTTTTGCCATCATTCAAATACTGCAAATAGCAAGCACAATTTGTTAGTGCTACTATACACATATATGCACCTTGATATTAGCACCAAAGAAGTTTTCTCAGAAAATTGTCACTTTTAAGACATGTAGGATATGAAAATTACAAAATGAAATCATCAGTCTGTGGACATAAAAAAAGTTTAGATTTATTCCTTTTCAATTTAATTTATTTTTATATTTTTATTTTTTTCATCCTGGATCAAAACCAAAAAGCATTTCCAGTTTCACAATTAAAATATGTTTTATTGTTCTGAACTACTTAAATTTTTTTAAAATGTTTTGAGAAAATATTTTAAGTCTTGTTCTTATCTTGAAAGAGAAATAAAGAAGAAGAAAGAAGAAGAAGAAGAAGAAGAAGAAGAAGAAGAAGAAGAAGAAGAAGAAGAAGAAGAAGAAGAAGAAGAAGAAGAAGAAGAAGAAGAAGAAGAAGAAGAAGAAGAAGAAGAAGAAGAAGAAGAAGAAGAAGAAGAAGAAGAAGAAGAAGAAGAAGAAGAAGAAGAAGAAGAAGAAGAAGAAGAAGAAGAAGAAGAAGAAGAAGAAGAAGAAGAAGAAGAAGAAGAAGAAGAAGAAGAAGAAGAAGAAGAAGAAGAAGAAGAAGAAGAAGAAGAAGAAGAAGAAGAAGAAGAAGAAGAAGAAGAAGAAGAAGAAGAAGAAGAAGAAGAAGAAGAAGAAGAAGAAGAAGAAGAAGAAGAAGAAGAAGAAGAAGAAGAAGAAGAAGAAGAAGAAGAAGAAGAAGAAGAAGAAGAAGAAGAAGAAGAAGAAGAAGAAGAAGAAGAAGAAGAAGAAGAAGAAGAAGAAGAAGAAGAAGAAGAAGAAGAAGAAGAAGAAGAAGAAGAAGAAGAAGAAGAAGAAGAAGAAGAAGAAGAAGAAGAAGAAGAAGAAGAAGAAGAAGAAGAAGAAGAAGAAGAAGAAGAAGAAGAAGAAGAAGAAGAAGCTGTTTTTGCTGTTATCTTGATAAAAATGTTGGTACTCAAATCTTCTTTTCTTTGTTTACCTTTTAAAAATAAGCTGGCGTCATAATCTGTGTGATGAGGCAAATAAATACAATCCAAATTTTGGTGGGAAATTTTCCTTATCCAGAATGAATATCCATTTTGATATTCTAATTCTTATATAACAAATTCCCTTTTGTAATAAAACAAAATGGGAAATATTGACACACCTTAAGCCTCTATTTGTTGTGTAAAATTTTTGTAATGTAAAGCAAAGGGAAAAAAAATCCTTATCCCAAATTTGATTTCAAGGAAAAAACACTGCAATCCTAATAATTTCTCTAAAAGTTGTGTTTTCTACAGCCCTGATCACAAGCACAGCTCCTCCAAGGTGAAAGAACTTCCATGCACTAAAGAGGCTTTAGGCAGCCTCTTCAGTACACGGGTGACAGAGAAGAGGTTACAGTGAGGCTGTGATATCATAACCCAGTGCTGGAACTCCTTTCTCAGCCAGGACACCTCACATTAGGCTGATGCAAGGCAACCCTCTCAAAGTCCTGGACTCGAATTCCAGGAAGGACATTGCAGGATGGACATAAAGTAGCAAGCCTTGGAGAGAATCCAATTTTCAAGTAGTATTTTTTAACATAAATTCTCTCACCCAAATAAATCAAACAGAAACAATGGGAAGGCATTAGAGGAGGAACTAAATTAGTACTGGAAGAGAAAATGAGTGAACCACTAAACAGATGTGGGCAAAATCAGTCAGTTTTCCAGTTACCTCTACTGTTGTTTTCAGTTCCTCTTGAGAAGGATGTATCAGCATTTGCTGTTCAAAAATACAACTGTTCTGATGACGACATGCTGTGCTACTGGCAAGAGTTTAGAGAGCTCAGTTCTATGAGTTTATTGTTTATCTGTGTATAACAAAGCATTAGGAAAGGGAGAAAGTGGAAGATAGCCCTGGCAAAGCAGCCATCCTTACTGCCTGAGGGGAAATATCTGCCAGTGAACACAAATATTAAATCAGGGCCTTGGAAGACTCTCAGGGGACTTCTTTATATAACTTCAAAAAAATGTGAGTCTCAAACTTCACAAATGAAATTAATTTCAAGCTCTATGAAAGAATTTTTAGAGCAAACCAAGAATGAGAAACATACTGAGCTAGAACAAAGTTCTTGAATGGAAGAGGCCCCTGCTGCTGAACAGAGATGAGGTCCTCTCCAAGCTGTCATACCAGGACACCAGGACCAGAGACAAGTCCTCTTCTGCACTCAGATTTATCCAAACAAGCTTTGGTAAGCAGACTGCTAGGAAGCATGCCAGGTGACATTGTCACCTTTTACCTTCTGGCCCATGGTTTTGTTCAAGACCAGCACAGAGGGAAACACTAGTTTGAGAATTCATCCTACCACAAGTATGAAAAGCAGTCTTTGAATTTCCAGTGTCTCTGCCAGCTGGCAGAAAGAGAATTCAAGATGCAAAATGCATTATGGAAATCAGATAAAGTTAAAAGGAAAAAAAAAAAAGGTTTTTTCTCCTTGAAAAAGAATAAAATAAAATCACTGAGTTTTAAAGTGAAATATTTTATACTGCTAGCATTGGGAGAAAGTAAGTAACTTTTTTTTTTACTTTAGACACTTTCTAAAATAGAAGGGAAGCTTGTAAGTCTGATATATTTTTAAGATAAAAGATCTGGAAAGAAAAACTGACCAATTGCAAACATATGAAGGAGGACAATTTAAAGTATTTGCCAAAATAAAATTCAAGGAAATGTCTTTGAAACCCACATGTTTTTGAAAATATACTTAGCTTTCACATGACCAAAAATGTTCATATCATGAGTACATTCAATGTTGTGTCTTCTTTGTCTTTTCCTTTAAGTTCTTTATCAATTTTACTGCTGCACAAAACTCTCAGCCCCACTTCTAGTACTGTGTTTAGTGTTGAGTTCCACAGTAAAAGCCCCAAGCTGGGCAAGAAAGATGGTTAGACAAGTAGAGGGTTTGACTTTGAACCAGAGATTAGCTCAGCTGGTTAGAGCATGGTGCTAATAATGCCTAGACTGTGGGTGTGATCCCTGTAGGAGCCATTCACTTAGGAGCTGGACTCGATGATCCTTGTGGGTCCTTTCCAGCTCAGAATATTCTGTGATTCTGTGCTTCAGATTACAGAAAAGGGAGACTGAGAGATGACCTCAGTGCTGTCAACAACTTCCTTATGATGGGGAGCAAATCTCTTTTCTGTGGTGTCTGGTAGTAGGACTTGAAGAAATGGCTTAAAGCTGAATCAGGGGAATTCAGGTTGGATATTAGGAAAAAGGTCTTTACTGAGAATACTGCCAGCCACTGGATCCTGCTCCCAGGGAACTGGTCATGGCCTCAAGCCTGGTAGTTTTCAAGAAGCATTTGAGAAATTCTCTTAGACATAAGGTTTAACTTGTAGGTTGCCCTACTAGGAGTTGGGAGGTGGATTTAGTGATCTTTGTGGATCCTTTCCGGCTCAGGATACTCTTCAAGTTCTTAATCAATTTTAATTTAATTGCAAAAAACTAGCTGACATATTTTCCCTTCAGTAGCTGTGTGAAAATCAAGTGCAGTCCTTTACTTACACTTCCTTAGATGGTATGTCATCCAAAACTATAAAGGACTGTGTGTTATGAATTTTACAGATATTTAAATCCTCAAATCAACTGACATTTATCAAAACTTAATCAAAACATAGATGGAAGTTTATTTTCAATAAAATCCTGCAATACAAAAAAATATCACAACAACCGTAAGATCCAAGTGCTGTCTTTCTAAGTAATTTCAAAGTTTATTTCTTCCATCTCACAAGTGACTGAGATCTGAACAAATTCTGTGAGAACTGTGGGTAATATGCTCAGGTCTAAGAATACAGTACTTGAGAAAGTGAATGATTAAGCAGAGTAAATTATTTTTTGTTTTCCACTTGGGAGAAAAATAAAAGCTTCTTCTTGTCAGTTATCAGCTAGGATATGTAATACTTTGAATTACTAAACCCTTGTTAACGGACTGTTGTAAGAAGTCAAGCCTTCTCATTATTATTTCAAAGACTGAAAAGTTTTCTGTGTTACATGTTGCTCTGCACAGGTTTTCAGAAATAGACTGCAGTAAGTGGAAAGAAAGAAACAAAGAAAGCAAAATTAATTGCTTGAACAGGTTGCAAAAATAATACAAACCTATTTCCTCGGGGGTGGCTTCTTAGCAAAGTACAGTTTTCCTGTCTCCAAACAAACACTTCATTCAAATAGTGTTATACCCCTTGGAGCCTCTGAATTGCTATGGCACCCTTCACTTTGGCCAGGAGGTCATCGAGTGGTCAGTGAACCAGATGTCCTGCCTGGGGAGAGTGACCGCAGTAGTGAAACCATATAAAAGATGTGCACAGAGCCTCCATTTGGTATGGCCTTCTCTCTGGGAACTTGCACAGGTGTGACCTCTTAGTGGTAACTATTTGTCTCCTCTCATTCTTTCTTTACTCCTTTCTTCTCCTCTCTTTTCTTCCTCTTATGTGTAACTTAAAACTTCTTGTGTGGTGTTTCACTTACATTGCAGATTGGTGTTTTCTGGGCGCAAAGGTTCCCTACTCCAAAATGATTCCTTCTGGCTTCTAAAACCTTTGGTGGGTATAGAGGCAGAGCTCTCAGTAAAGCTTGAGGCTTCAGGACTGGGGCATTACAGCCTAAAACACATTTACTTTTAGAAACTGTTGGGTGATTTTAAAAATTTTATTTTTTAATTCTGCTTCGAGAAAGTTACATATTATTAAAAGGACCTGTAAAAAAAAAAAAACCAAAATGGAAAAAGCCTATGGGAAGAATTACTTTCCATGGGAGTGAACAAAATTGGGTCCAAGAGTCATCAGTTCTTGTTCCTATCTTCAATTTTTATCTTGAAAATAGACTAAAATTATGAATTCACCTTTCCCCTCCAAGCAGGAACTGAGGGTCACCAAACTAAATTTTCATTTCCAGGTGGAAGGTTTAAGATTACACTGTGCAGTGGTCAAAGGACTGGGGTGGCAGTCCAGAAAGCTGATTCTGTATCTACCTGTGATGCTAAAATGATCAAGTAGTTTTAATGCTTTATCTTCATTCTCACACTTATTATTGTCAACCAAACCTGAATTTGTAGATTCATATTGGGGCAACAATGAAGATAAATCTTATTTTCCCTTAGTGTAAAACTTTACATGATGAGGAAGATAGAGGGAATTCATACTTATTAACTGCAGTGAATTTTTAGATTTTTTATACTCTTCTGGGAAAGAAGAGTGACTTTTAAAAATATAGTTCCCTAAACCGTTAAAATGGTGATTGTGTTTAAATACA
This sequence comes from Tyrannus savana, assembly GCA_013399735.1. Classification (NCBI taxonomy): domain Eukaryota; kingdom Metazoa; phylum Chordata; class Aves; order Passeriformes; family Tyrannidae; genus Tyrannus; species Tyrannus savana. The sequence continues at coordinate 19,093 of VXAW01010913.1, forward strand.
GGTAATATATTTTCTATAAAACATTTGGACAGTAAAACACTTTATTTAGGACATTAAAGACAAATATTTCTGGGCAGCCCTCTGGCCTTCTGACCAACTTGCAATGTTTGATTTTGGACACTTAAATAAGCCTTATTGTAATTTTATTCACATCACTGTAAAGTAATACCTACTTTACAGTTACTTATATATTTATATTATATGTTTATATATAATGAACATTTTTAAAGATATTTAGTTATGCCAAATAGACACAAGGGAGTGGCAACGCATGTCATCTGCTGTCTTGATAGTTCAACATACTGTATTTCTCATCCACAACCAGCAAGAAAGGGTTACATTTATTGATGTGCTATAGTATGGAACAACATGCTTCAGTCTCAAAGTATCTATTGTTAAAGTTGTTGACAAGCCTCCATTTAGTAGTGTCTCTGTTGCAAGCTAGAACACAATTTTCTGTAGAAACTGGTTCTTTTTGGATGGAAAAAAGAAGTTGAGCATGGAGCAATTTCAGCAATCGTGTCTGACCTTACAAGGGAGTGAAAGACTTTTTGCAGCCTTTCAGTCTGCACAGGCTTAGTCTGATCTTAGGGAGGGAGTGATCTACTTAAAATATATACTCAGATGTTGAAACATTCTGTTAATATTTCACACCTTTTTTTTTACAAAAAGCAAAGAAAGTGCAAACTATGCTGTTTCACCATCCATTTTTTTCTCATTAATCTTGTTTACTACTTGTCCTTCAGGATGAACTGTCTTTGCTAACAAACTATCTGGATAAAAGGCTTTTTCAAATATAAATTCCAGAATTGAACTCAGTTAATATATCTATTAATACAATTTTCTTTAAAACCTTTCTAATCCAGCAGTATATAGCTCATTTCCCTTATATCCAAACTTCTAAATTACCTTAAGAAATTTATTGCTGAAAATGGTAGTAACTGTTAATATAAAAGCAGTTTAATTTCTTCTCTTAGAAGGGTCTGTTTCTTCCTTGAATACAGAGCAAATTCTACCAACTGTGAATATCTCACTTACCTACCTAAAGACTAAATTTGCCATACTTGACAGCCAAATTCTTTTTGCTTATCTGTGGGACTTGCATCTTAGCCTATAACATGCTTATTTTCTCCCACTGACATGTTGTTGACTCACCGGGCAGAATGAGAAGCGAATGTGGAGATCATGCATCAATCACCCACCATCACATTCCCAAGTCTGAATGTCAGTGATTAGACAAACTTGGGTTGACAGGCGTCCTGTCTGGACAAACAGCTTGTCAGTCTTCTAATAGGATTCAGCTGCTCTCTCACCATAAGCTTTACAACCTGAATCACTTCAAATGTTCCCCAGTGGAAATGGGTGAAGTTGAATGAATAGGTAAGGAGTTGGGGTTCATTTTGCCAATTTTAGAGTAAATTAAAACTTTCAAAACTTTACTTTTAGCAATTATTTTGCTGTAACAGAGAGAAAAAATCCAACTAACATTAACCTACAGCTGTTGTGGTAATTTATTCTTTTAGCTTTAAAAAATGTGGTTCAGGAGATGTCCCTGATACTGAAGCAATGCTCCTGATTTAGGGGACAAGCAAGTTTCAGAAGTATGGTTGCATATACATGAGGAAACTAAGACAACTTTTTCTGTAGCTATCACTGCCCAAGATAATCATCACAGTTACATTTGAGGGATGAATTTAGTTCAAGGTGTCATTTTAGACCAAGGATATTTACCTATTTGAAAAGTACACATTAGAGTAAAAGCAAAGTATAGTCCAGTACTATCATGTTTTCTTATTAAATAATAATTGCAAACAAGAGCTATGTAGTTTGCACAGGGACACACTTTATTACCATGTTGGGACTTTATAGAAAAAACGAAACACGTAATACTCCATTGCAGCGAAAAGCTACGATTATATACCTGAAAAAATGTGCAATTTATTTTTTTATTAAACCTAAAAATGGTCTCCTTATACTCAGTTTTGTATTGATCTCCTAATTATAAACACTGAACTTTTAGAAAATCTAATTATAACAATAAAACATTTAAAGTAAGCATAAATCAAAATTACTAAGAATTAATTTAATCCTAGGAAACTTTATAAATTCTACATCATACAGAAGTAGACAATTACATCACCAGTCTGACTGTCTAGAAATTCGGATTAGCTTACTGAAAGGGCTGTAAATTAATGGCTCAAGTGGTTGCTAATAGAATTTAATGTCCTGTCAATAACAAGTCAATAATAATACATGCACAACTACACAGGAGCAATACATTGCCTAAAATATTACATAAATAATTTTGTGTATTAACAAATGAACTCAACACTAACTATCATTACTTAATCCTGTACAGGTCCCTGGATGTTGAAACAAAACTCTGTGTGTGCAGTTCATAGAAGCAAAGTCCATATATAACTTTAAGGTCACCTCAAAAGCCTGATGTGACACATTGTTTCTACTCTACTGCCATTTGAACGTTTTGGTTCAATTCCTTCCACTACATGAGATAACTTTGCTGCTCTTTTGCCACTCTGTGACTTAAACCTGTCATGGGTAGGCATTTCACAGTGACACTAACTCCTCCATTTCCAAAGATTAATTCAAATAATTGAGAAGCTTCATACCATAACTCCACATTCTGAGAGTTTTTCCCCCCCCACTGATATTGTACTATTTTTCTTTTAAAGGAAAAACAAATATAGTATGAAATGAGACAAAATTCTATAAAACATTTTCTTTTCTATAAAAAAAATAAAAATGTCTAACATGAGAAAAAATATGTACTGATGTTTTCAAATTAGTCTAGTAAATGACTGGGGTTGCTTTTAAAACATTAAAAAAATCTAATCCTCAGCATCTTAGTAGAAAAACAATACAAATCAAAGTGGAAAAAATCACAACCTAATACATCAGAGAAAAAAATACACTTAAATAACAGAATGATTTCAGAACATGCATGTAACCCAGAATATACTTGAAGCTTCTATGATTCACTGACATGAACACTTATTTTTCTGGAAACAGTCTTTATATTTTAATCATTGATTGGTCCCAAGAAAAGTGTTCTGAAAACAAAAGATACGTTATGAAACATCTCTATAAAAGAGATGCATTGAAATCGTTCAAATAAAAACTTATCATCCAAGAAGCACAATAAAAGAAATTACATGTATATATATTAAAATGATCCAGAAACCCTCACATATCACCACTAACTGAACACCACTGGTAGCAACTACAAAAATACCTACTTTTGTAAGAATGCAGGTGTATATGGGAAGTTGAGAGAATGTTTATGTGAGGACATGGCCATATAAGCGCATCATATTTTGCTGGAACCCATTACCATGATGAATTCCTAAAATCCCACAGCATCATGTTGTTAAACTCCTTTTTTCAAGGAAATCTTCATGGTTTCCTACCAGCAAATCTTAGTACACAAAGTTCACTTGGTAGGCTGGCACCAAAATGGAAGTCTTTGAGGACTGAATGAGTGACTCATGGTCTACTCAGAATATTTTGAGTCTTAATTGTGTTTATTGCATCACAGGTTGATTATTAAGAATTTGATCTCATCTGTATAGCGTCCAGATGACTAAGAGACTAGATAACTACAAATTCTGCTTAACTGAAAGCTCTGCTAGTTGATAGAAGTTTGTGTAACAGTAATCTACACTAACTGCTAGAAACTGTAGATAAAAAAATAAACTGTGGTGATTGTTAAAATATTTATTTAATAATAAATCTCAAATTATAACTACACTCCTGTGATCAGTCCTCATTCTACCAAGGATCCCTAAAACATACATACATAGATACATAGATACATATATATATATATGTTTTATATAAAACTAATGTATATATATATCATGTAAAAATATATTTTTTAAACATGCACATATATATAAATATATATGTAAAGCATATCTATAGATGTTTTATATACACATGTATATACATATATTAAATTGTTCCTTATGTGCTCTGTCACCCCTAGATATGAGGCTCAACTACTTTCTGGGGCAACAGATGAGAACATGGAGCTCAGAGAGAAGAGTAATTTAAAACTGATATTTTTCTTGTAGTTGTGTAAGCCAAGTCTGTGACAAACATTCAGTCCGAGCTCTTACTGTACACATCAATGAGAATTTCTCAGTATCAGCAAATATTGTTCTAGTGTCTAGCAAATGGCCAACATGTTTAATTTTTAATTGGGATCAATGTGTACCAAGAACAGACCTAGGTTGCAGGCACTTAAGAAAGATAGATGGAAGAATGGAGTAAAACAGAGGAAGGGAGAGGAGAAAGATGTTGGCAGAGAAGGTTGTGGCTATACACTGATAGTAGGACTGTCTGAGAAGCACTGAGATAGGTGGAGCTTTTTAACACCACTGCCTCCTTGGGGAATGCAAGAGGCCTTTTATTTAAAGAAAAGCAAATACAGTAACATGGCATTGCTGCTAGCCCTCCCTATTAACAGCAGGGAGACCAGTTTCACAGAACTGATTTTCAGGGGATCTTCATTTTGATGAGATCTTTTTCATTCCTTCCCTGTAGGACAGAATTATAAGAAGTGAAATCCTACATCTCAGCAGGTTTGCTCTGTCTCTAATGAGATAGAAAGAAAAACCCTGTCAAGACTAATAACTTAAAATGAGAATTATACATTACTCTGCGTGACAGCTTGCCCTTAAGATGTAAGGCATGTTGTACTTTCGTTTTCTTTTCTCCCCATCAAATTCATTGTCTGCCTTACTTACTAGCATAGGAACAAAACAAACAAACAATCAAAAAACCCAAAAAATAACTACAAAAAAATTAGGATCAAGGACTCCTGAAACTTCCAGAAAATTTTAGATGTGAATTGGTAACCATTGTTTTTCTTTTAGTGTCCCATACATCAGCTGACCACACAATTCCAGTAGCAATTTCAGTTAAAAACAGAAATCTCTGCTGGAAGTCATGCAGAAAAGTTTCTTTACATAAAATTTGCAAATATTTGCAAGTCTGTGCAGTCCACATGGTTTTTTCCTTATCTTGGATAATCAAAATATGAATATAGTGATTTCATGCAGCAGAAATACAAATACACTGAATTGCAAACTGTTAACAGTATTAATTCTACTGTATACTATATATAGTAGGATTTATATGGTGTATATATATATACACATGTACCACATATATGTGTGTATATATTATATATATACACACATACTGTGTATATATCTGTTCACCATTTCTTCACCATTCCTAGGAATTATTATTTAGAGCAGAAAATCATCTAAGAAGTTAACACTAACATTTTTCTAGTTGAAATATTTTAACTACTAAAAGCTAAGAACAATAGACCTCTAGAGAAAAAGATGAGATGTTTCGGGTTTGGTTTTTTTTTGATTGTGTGTTATATCTGTTAGAAGTATAGATTTGAAATACTGTGCAGAACTGGCATGAAGTGCTTTCAATATCACCTTCAATTAAATGCACTTACTCTATTGATTTTATGTTATCTGTTGTTATACTCAGAGTTTGTCTGCAATTAAAGAAGAAGAATCAAAACAAAGCCTCAAGTAAAGGGTGCAGTTCACAACAGCTCCAGCTAGAAATATTGCAAATCCATATCTAAACAATGACAAAAATCTATTTTATTTTAGTGGCATTTTATTTTATTAAGCACTACAATATACAACCGAAGGAATATTAGAGTTAAAAAACTTCCTTAGTAAAACAACAAAAGCAGGCAAAAGACATGCATCTGTCCCAGCCAGAACTCATGTGAGTGGCTAAAAGAGACTGGAATCAGGTAGGACTCACAGATGGTGATAGTCGGTTTAGGTAAGTGTTTGTATAGGCAGACAGACAGAAAGACATGTTTAACAAATGATAGCCAGAGTATTCTACAAAACTTATGTCTATAAAATGATTTGTGCAAGGCTTTTGCATATATCTGTTCATATATTGTCCTGTCCAGAGGGAAAAAATGCCACAAAACAAAACAAGAAAACTTTGGATTTTATGTGCTCTTGGGTATTAAGAATACATGAAACATGAAGAAAATAGAGCTTTATGAAACACAACTTATCTATCCTACCATTTCATTTTCAAATCCTTTGATAGGCTTGAGAGATGTCACAGGAAACATGGCACTTTCTATCTACTACTTAGTAGCTTTTCCCAGCTTCAAAAATGCAGCTTAATGAAGCTCTAACATTTATAGGCTCTAAGATGTTTATTTGGTGAATTTATTGCATTTATAAATTATATGGAGAGGAAAGGAAGTCTCCTGAAACTGAATTGCTCCAACAGCTTGAGCAGTTATATTTGAACAAAGGCACAGTGTAAGGCTTTAAAAGTTGAGAAGAGCTGAGTCTGTCAAAAATATTGTGGAGAGATAAACTAAAAACTCCTGTAAATCTATGTCAAAAGGAAAGCAACTCACAGGACTGTTAAGTATTGCTGTTGTTTAGAGAAGACGCTTCTCATGACAGCCACATAATTTGCTACTGGTTTGCAAACACTTATTCTGGTTGGGATTTTTCTTCTCTGCAGGAAGGGAATAGACATGAGGGCTAAATAAATATCTCAGTTTTGCTATTTATAATTGCTTTGGCACCATCTTACGATACCTGTAACACTGGAATATAATGACTTGTATTGATTTAGGTAACATAATGGAAGATAGAAATCTTTTGCTACTCCTAGGTAGTGGGAGAAAAGTAAGTGTACATAAATAATTTCAGGTGAAAGCCTCCAGCATTTTGGTGCAGTTCCAAGTTCCTCCATATGGTGGGTTTCCTTAATTTCACACACAAGAGTCAAAAATTTCACACAATTCCCTTGCACATATCAAAAAATTTAGGAGTGTACAGGTCTGCCTGAGGTTGAATATGTGTAATTCATCCTTTAATTGCTGAAAACCAGGAAATCTATACTTGCCATTCCACAGTACAGCATGAACAAATTAGCTGGGATTTCCTGTAAAGGAAGGAATCCAGCTGGTTCATCTTGTATATCATCTCTCTTTTTGTCGTTCCATTTGGTATCATGACAGGTTGTAATGTTACTTTAAGCAAGCAGAGTCTTTATTAAGTTACCTCCGTGACTAATGTTGTTAATCCAAAGAGAGTTTCAAGTAGCGACTACAAAATTACTTTTATGAAGCATCTGCCAGGAAAAAGTAGCCATGATAAGAAATAGTTACAGACACAATAACACTTTCAGTTTTTCCATGTGTATATTTATTTGTGAGGACAAAGAAAATGGTAGGTAGGAAGAAAAGCTATCTGTTAGGGAGAAGGACTGGAAGGCCTTAATCACTGTTAACTCTGACGGACAGCAAATCTGTCCCTTTTAAGTTAATTTACTGCAGAGGGCTGTGCAATTGTTTTTAATTATATTTTCCCCTGATTCTTTCTAAATGTATGTCTGAAACCTGAGAGTATGGGTAACTTAGGATTGAATAAGTTTGGTTTTTTTACTCTCACCATCATACCGAAACAAAAATAGACATCAGTTGGCATTCTTTTATGTGGAAGCAGGTCTAGATAGTTATATAAATAAGCAATAAAATGTCTGAGCATCTAAAATGTATTAACCACTTGTTTTCAGTCCTCACACCTCTAAAAATGTGTGCAGGCTATCAGTCAGAATTTTGATAATTATTTTACAGTGGCACATGTAGAGTAAAAAATTTAATTATGCTAATTTAAAAACATGTGTTTATTTTTTTTGTTTATTTTAAGAATATCCATATTTTATTGACTTTTAAATTACTCTTACATTATGCTTGTAAAGTACAGAGAATTATGGAAACAGACAACTATCAATCCAGTGACCTAGTATATCAAAGCCAGTGAGCCTTCAGCAGTAAATAGTTCAAAGCAAAAATGTGTGCAAATTCAAGCCCAGTGTAATTTTATCTAAAAGAGAGAAGAGTCCTTCCATCTCAGGCTGTGCATTACTCAGAAGGGGGAGACACTAATACACAATTCTAAATGTCCAACTCGTTTTATGAGAAGACCTAACACAAGACCAGTTTAAGTTCAGTTAATTTAATAGTTTCCAACTATGATGATATTTTTAAAAATTACAGGTTTAAAGTCCAGACACATAAGAAAGCCATTAACCTGAAACTTATTTTAAGCTCCTATAATGGAAAAATATCAGAGAAAAGAAAGAACCTTTACGTGCCTTCTTCCAGTAGTAGTTAACTTGATGTCACTAAAAAGGAAAATAATAAAAAAGGAATTTAAAAAATGTAACCATGTAATCTTGCTACTGTTGCAAAAAAAAAAAAATTATTAGGTTTATTTTATTTTGCAGTTGAACAAGTTTTCCATATCGATTTTCGTACTTTTCTTTTTACCCAAACCATTTCTCTCCTAGAGATTTTTTTATTCTTATACTATAATTCCTTTTACTCTACCGGGAATCCATACTAAGAGTTATACTTTGTTTAATATTGACCCAAAAATAGTGCAGTAATTTAAACCCTAGGTAAATAAAAAGGCCAACATAAATATTTTTTCTTGATGTTACATGAAGCAGTTTGCTTTTAAAAACTCATCATTCAATCTAGCCCAAAACCAGTTTAAGCAGTTGGGCATCACAATACTTAAGGTCCATTTAATGCTTATTACTTTAGCTATGTTTGACTGAACACTCACATTAGAATTACTATGAGAATTGGTCTATTGGTCTAGAATTACTATGAGATATGGTCTCATCCTTTCCTTTACGCTGGTGCACATCTGATTGCTGTTAAAAAACAGGCACAGCAGAAAATTACTCACTTTTTCATTTTTGTTTTCTTTTGCTATTTAGCCTCCTGAGCTGGTTCACAGTAGAACCGAATAAGTGGTAGCTGAGGTGCTCATAAAACACCACCACATTCATGGGAATATTAACCAGGAACCGAGGGAGAAAGGAGTATTTTATATTGTTAATATTATAACAGAAATATTCCTGCAAAGCTGAAGCTTGCTGTGATTTTTTCAGGTCTCATTCACTCAGAACATGATGACCAAACTCACATGAAAAGATATACATGTTGGGGAAAGTTTGGAATTTGAGCTCTACCACAGTCCAGCTGGAATAACTTGTTCTAGAACTTTTACGTTACAATTGCCACCACTTCTACATTATTACAGCGTCAGAGCTACAGTAGAAGTGTCTTACCTAAATCAGAGTAGTATAAACTCAAAAACAACTAGTGAGATTCTGCCACATTACTAGTACATCATCATGAAATGTTAACATGTCAGAACAATTAACCAGTATATTTAAACACTTGTTAAGATACTATTCAGTTAACAAAAGCTAAATAAGGAGGATGTTGTGACCAAAGCCCAGTGTGTTTATACATTTCAACCTTCTTTACAGCCTCTTTGCATGCACTTCACACAGCCACAGTTCCCAGAAATGTAAATCTACTTGCTACTCATATTCTTCCCACCCTATATGTGAGCTACTAATTTTGAGACTAAGCATGAGCAATTTTAATAAGCATATGCTCACTTTATAGCACTAAGCATAGAGATCCCAAAAATAACCTTTTCAGAGTGTTGCCTACTTTGCTAAAATAGAGCTCCATCATCATCAGTCTAAAAAATTTTGAAAGAAAAGTGAATCTGCACAAGTCTGAAAAAAAAGATGGACATAGAGGGAGCTTTTTTCTTCTTATAAAATTAACCAAACCATTTTAAGTTATGACAAAATCAAAACACCAAGCCTGACAGAGTTCAAGAAGCATTTGGATGATGCTCTCAGGTGCATAAGACTTTTGGGGATGGTCCAATGCAGGGCTAAGAGCTGGGCTTGATTATCCCTGTGGATCCCTTCCAACTCAGCATATTCTGTGTGTCAGAAATCCATAAATATCTTGGTTTTAAAAAAATTATACATTTATAAATTTCAAGAATTTAATAGTCAAACCACTGTATATAAGATAATTTTTAAAGTAAACACAGCTATAACCTTTTTATTAATTTTGTATTGCTGTCTTTTAAACACTATCTTATTGAAAAAAATGGTAAATTATACTAACCAAAAAGTCATAAAATATTTGCCCTATTTGTATTTACCCTTTCTAATTGTTCTCAATGCTCCTTTCAAAGTAGATTGGGTTTTTATTATTTTCTCTTTGGTACTACTCATTGTATCCAGATTTAGGGAGTTCTACTTGCCTAATATCCTGGATACAAAGATTTGCTGTATGTAGAAGCATATTAGCATGTGCTCTGCATACTGCATACTGCTCTGTGAGCCGTATATGTGTTGCCACTTTACTGAATACTAAACACTGAGCAAGGTCACTTCCAATATCAACGATCAGAGTAATTTCATAAGTGATAACCAATATATAAAATGGATTCTGAATTCTGCCAAAAAACACTCCCTCTGTTTTCCTTCACACTCCTGGAAAAACCCCAAGAAGTTTTATGTGTCAGCCTTTGAGTATCCAAAGGGAAAAGATGTCACCCCTGACAAGCACCTCTGTCCTTATGCCCTAGGAGGAGATATAAACCAGTTGTTCCTCTGCTTACAGGTCCTGCAAGGGGATGCTTTCTGGTATCATGCCTACTGAGTCAGACTCCACCCACAATATTTGATTGTGGTGTTTTGGCACTGAATGGCTCAGTAACCACTTCACCCCTTTGTGAAATACTCACCTTCAGGGTTTTTTTTCTTTTTCAGCCTAACAGAAAGGTTGTGCCTTGTCCAGTTAAATACTTTTGTGCAGGGAGGCAGACCCAAAAGTTGCTGAGGTGAAGACACATCTCCCTCAGTATTGCAGTTAGCACTATGTTATAACACATGACATCGGAAGTGCTGATTTCTTGCTCATTCCTTGCATTTAGAGGAGAAATCAAGAGGGTCCCAACCTCATCTCACTGTGGCCTGCCAGCTCCATGGCCCAAATGAAGAACCTCAGTCTTAATCCTGATTGTCCCCAGCCCAGATCTGCTCCCCAGCTCTTCCTGACTTTCACAGAAACATTCTAGTCCTACCCCTCATGCCTTATGCTTTCCCAGAAAATAGTGTTGTTTTTCTATTCCAGCTATGTACAGGTTGGATTCTGCGACAGAGAAGGGCAAAGGGAGGCATGACATTCACTTGCCACTACTAAACCAAGGTTATTACCATAGAATAAGTGGGAGAAAGACAGCAACTGCTGCTCAAGAAGCCAATGATTTCCACGGTGTTTTTCCATAATAGTCATAGGAAGTGTTTGGTCCAAGTTATTTTAAGGCAAAAATATATATTGACATTCTTTAATGTCACACTTTACAATATTAGGCAGTGGATTAGATCAACATTTTATATGCACGTTTGGAGAAACTTAGCCATCATTCAAAACGTTTCTACATGCACTATAAACTGTCAATAACCAGATAAATCAATTCTTTGTCTCAGCCCACAAGGCCACTACTTCTGAGAGCAGAGCTACCGAGCTGCACACTAAGCGGGACAATAAGTAAAGATGCTGATGTGCTTAATTCTTTAATATTATGGACCAGAGGGATAAAAGCAAGAAATATCGTTTCCCTCCCGTGTGGAATATATGACTGAGACAAATGCTTAGCAGTCTTATTTTATGCACCTTGTTTACCATGCTAGGTCCCAAAAAAGTGGTGAGGGGAGGGCTGCCTCCCTGTTCTGCCCAGCCCGCTCTCCAGAGCAGTTCTATCAAAGCCTCAGGGTGACTTTTGTCAGAAGGCTTTGTCTAGAGGGGTTTTATAAAGTTTATTATAACCCAGAAGACAAATAAAACTTGCGGAGTGACAGCAAGAATGATGGAAGGACCCCCACTCTGGCAGGATATGCTGTACAGGGAATAAATGTGGTTTGAAATCTTTTTATTTTTCTTTCATCTTTCCTAAAGGTCATTGTTCTCTGTTTAAAAAGTTCTTCCTCAAAAAGGTAGACATATATCAAAATTCTGGCTGACTTGTAGTACTGCAGCAACACCATAGACCTCTTTAGAGCTTTTCATTTGATTTTCATTGATTGCTATTTCACATAAAAGTAAACATATCTGAACTGCTTTCACATTTAAAATTTATTTTTATTTATTTGTTATGGGTTATCTGGAAAAAATAGTATAAATGACTGTAACATAGTTGTAGTGGCTTTTTTTATATATATCATCTTCATCCCTTTTTAAGGCTTTAAATATGCTGTCATGTAAGTTGTGCTAAAGAAATTCACAACCTTTAGTGAGTAAATGTTTGGGTTTTTTTGCTAATTAAATATTTTATCCTGTAAGACTGATTTATTGTTTGAGTCTAATCAGTTTGACTAAAATCACTGGAGTTGGGGTTAGGCAACAGTTGCTGCATTTGTAATCTCATGAACAACTTGGTCATAAGAATATATGAATTGGTTGGAAAAGATTTAAGTGTAATCAAAGCTGAGGTCTGACATTGGCAGTGTCTGACTCTGGATTCATCTTAAAAAAAAGATGAAGGGAAAGGGAAAAGGAGAGGAAAAGGAAAAGGAAGATTGAGAGGGAGGGGGGAAAGG
>VXAW01010913.1:31782-71819 GCA_013399735.1 Tyrannus savana
CTATTACTGTTTTTTTTTTTTCCCCTCCATGATTAGATATATGCATTTATGTATTCCTGCAGCTCACCAGTCACTGCTTTTTGACTACTCTTCAAGGCAAAGATTAAATATATTTGGCTGTTTAAATTTATTCTTATCCTGAGCTCAGAGAGTTAAATTTCAAGACATAAATGAGTATCTAAGATTTAACTTTTCCTTCTCATTATGAACTTTCAGTATAATTCTTTATGTTTCTGAGATTCATGGAAATGTTAAAGCTCCTTTTTTATGTTAATCTAAATTTTTAGCCTCAATGAATCCGTTTGTCATTTTTCATACAGATAAATGACAATAAGTAAGTCTTGCAGCTTTGAAAATTCTTTTTTTTTTTTTATGAGCACAGATTTTAAAGCCAGAAGGGGCCATTATAATCATCTAAACTTACTGCAGTTATGAAACCCATAGTGATTTTGCACAGCTTCCTTTTTGAATAATAACATCTTTTAAATCAGTCTTAATTAAAAAAATCTCCAGAGATAAAGAATCCTCCATACTTTCCATTTCTTGAGTTGTGCATTTCAGTCTAGTTTTCATTCCTCACTCAATTTTTTAAATGCAGTAATTGTGCTCCACATTTATTTGTTTGCTTTGCATGGTACAAAGGATTGCTTCCTTCCTCTGCTTTTATTTTAAGAAATCCCTCAGAAGATTTTGTCTACCAAACTCAAAAACTCGTTTCATTTTTTCCATTCCAAAGTTAGAGTTCCAAATCAATAAAATATTTACACATTTTTATTGAATCACAGCCTCTGTGTTTGCTTGAATTCAACTTTGCAATTGATTCTGTTAGAATTTATCTACGGGTCTGTCTCTATTTACCTTTTGACTTTTCTGAGTTAAAGGGAACATGACTTAGAGGTGCTAATTTTAGTGTGGGAGAAATAAATTCAGAATTTTATAAATAAAAGCAAGAGTTTTTCTCACGTATTAACTGGAAAATGCATAATATCAAGATCTCTAAATACTGTGTATTTCCATCTTATCAAATTTGTGTTCAGGAAAAAAATTGAAATCCAATACTAATACTGATGAGAGAAAGCTAGTTTTTGAAATTCATCTATTTCTTAGCATAGAGGTCCAAATATTATTTACAACATGCAAAACAAAGGGTCAAGAAGGATGAAAAGCCATTAGTCAAATGCAGAAGCACCAGATCTGGTCAGCACCAGATACTGTGAACTATGCTTCTCCACAGGGCTCTGAAGTTCTGATCTTTTCTCTCTTTTCCTTTTCCTTCCACTATATCTTCACATCTCTCACATTTCTTTGCCTTCTTGTGTCCTTGTCACCAGGGCACATTATTAGTAAAGCTTCCTCATAATATTAATTCCTCAGAATATTAGGGAACACATCATATTGCTGTAGGTTTCATATGAAAACAAAATTATATACTGATATAGACCATTTCATGCTATAAAGCTTGAGGGATAAGGTGACTATTATTGTAGCCATTAAATATAAGCTCAGTAACAAGCTTCAGTGACCAACCTCAACATAATATATTATGAAAGAACAGATAGAAGGGACAACAAGTAGTGAGCTAGCTTAAACATTGCCTCACTTCTTTAGCATTTAACCTTCAAAACTCTTGCTATGTTTCCTCAACATGTAATGATGTGCCCAGAACCACTCTCACCTTGGGAGGGCTGAACTCCAAAATTCACGTATGGACTCCATGTACTTCTAGCAAAATTTCATGCATTGCCTAATTGAGGTAATAAATTCAGAGGATATCTAGTCCATATTCACAAACTTTTTTTGTGGTTTCCATTTATTTTAAAAAGAACTGCCAAAATATTTTCAGCTTTTCTTAAATGTTTTCTTTCCAGAGTAGTTACAAATTGAATGTGAGATAAAGATTTTACCTATTCTAATTAAAAATGTAGTAGATTAAAGAAAGAGCAGACTGTTAAGAGCATTGTTCACATAAACGTAAAACAATCTAACTGAAATTTATAATAACTTTAAGCCCTAAGTCAATGATTTAGAGTTATGGATATATGTATAGCCATTAGAGATTAGGAAGAAAAAAAGGGTTTCAGGTTTAGATACACACTGATTTAAAACAACCACAACAACAACAACAACAACTAAACAGCAGACATCCTGAGTATAAAACAAATGTCATTCTTCTCCAAAGATTGTCCACCAAGTCCAGACTTTATGACTAGTTCTGTTCCCCTGCCTTGGTTAGTGCTCTCCAGTTACCTAAAATAATCTTACTTCTGATATATAAATATGAAGGTACTTTGAATTAGAATTTACTTTTACAGACAGTCATCATAGATAGAATATGGGGGAGTCAAATTTTGGAAAGTTTTGTCAAAACTAACCTGTTTTACCAACACAGAACATTCAATAAACATTTGCCCTATTTGAATAAAAATATACAGATAGGAAGATTTTCACTTCACTAACATTACACATTCAGTGGTTTCTACTGTCTGCATAGGGAACCTAAGTATAATACCCTTGTATTTCAGCTACTGCTACAGGATACACAAATACAAAACTCATTGTGCTGATTCGAGAGTGCTCAGAAATGCCAAATGAGCAGGATCATAGAATCACAGAGTCATAGAATAGTTTCAGTTGGAAGGGACCTTAAAGATCATCTAATTCCAAAACCCCTACCATGGGCAGGGACACCTTGCACTTGACCAGGTTACTTAAGGCTCCATCCAACCTGGCCTCGAACACTTCAGAGACATCCTCTTTTCTGGGCAACCTATTCCAGTGCCTTCACAGTAAAGAGTTTCTTCCTAACATCTAGTCTAAATATCTCCTCTCTTAGTTTAAACTCTTGTCCTATCACTATCTACTTGTGTAAAATGCTGCTCTCCTTTTTTTACAAACACTGAAAAGCTTCAATGAGGTGACCCCAGAGACTTCTGTTCTCTTCTGTTCTCCAGGCTGAAGTACCCCAGCTCCCTGAGCCTCTCTTCATAGGATAGATGCTCCAGGCTCTGATCAACTTTTTGACCATCCTGTGGACCCATTCCAACAAGTCTAACAGAAATAATGGACTCAGCAAAAGCAGGTGTCATTGATCTTCCTGCAGTGTCATGACGCAGTGTGCTTTGGTACCAAAGACGTGATCGCTGACTTGGCCTGAGCCAGCTCGTACAGTAGCACAAAAATCTGGCACTCAGCTAAGTCCTACCAGCAGATGTTACACAGAATCATCATAGAATCATAGAATTGTTTAGATTGAAAAGACCTCTAATATTATTGAGTCCAACCATTAATCCAGTGTTGACAGGTCCACCACTAAACCATTTCCCTAAACACCATGTCTACATATCTTTTAAATCCCTCCAGAAATTGTGGCCCCACCACTTCCATAGGCAGCCTGCTCAAGTGCTTGCAATATAGGGATCTCCACAACTTTCCTCTGGGATTCAGAAGTGTGAATCCAAAGCCAGACCTGCCCAGATGACTCAAATTTTCACAACAGATGGGTACTCCTCAGACATCAAGAGAAGGAATAAATAACAATGTGGTGTTGTCACTGTGGGCAAGTTTTTATGTTTTAATCACATTTTTATCTCTTTTACACTATTCTGTCTGTCTGTCTATATTTTAAAAAATAAATATATAAATAGTTACTGGAATACATTCAGTTATAAATAGCTAACAGGAGGATTTTTCGTCTTCAGTTATAACTCTCCTTAGTTTTTTTCTAATTACAATAAGAATCTTATATCAGAATCTTGTGGGATTGTTCCCTCTTTCTCCAAGGAAGACTCCTATTCTATTAAGTAGCTCTAGAAGTTTTTATAATACTTGTATATTTTTTTCTTTCTTGTTGTGTCTCAGTGTTATTAGTCTCTGTAAATCTACTCTCTGGTGTAAGCTGATAAAATAAGTAATACTGGACAAAGTCTTTTTTTATGACACCGTGATGATATGACCTTTAAATTGCATTTGTTTCATATAAACACATTTCATAATTTATAAATAAAACTATGAAGAAACAAACAAACATTGAAGTTCCATTTGAAATTCTACATCAGAATAGCCACTTGTTTGGAAATCCTCAATTTTGTAGTTTCCAAGAATTGTTTTGACTAAATTAATATATTTTTTTGCCAAAAAATATCAAATTTATCTGCAGGAAGAGTGGCAAGAAAGAGGAAATCATAAACTGTATTTTTCTACCAATAAAATTCATAGAATCATATGCTATAAAGAAGTTAGCATAATCACAGGTATCTTATCAAGGCCCATTTTTACCCAAACATGTGGTTATCTTATTGAACCTAACTTAATAGCAGGTATTAAAAAAAGCGTATAATATCAACAGGATGAAAAGAGTCAGAAGACAGTTGTGACTATGTTGTCCCAGAAGTGAGCTAGTAAAAAATCTAAATTGAGGAACTAAAAAAACCTATTAGAATGAATTCAAAAAACATGGTTGAAACACTTCTTTACTCCTTGCTTCAAGTCCTTTCCTGCTGAGAGTAAAACAACATGCCAGCAAGAAAGGCACGCAGAGCAGCTGGCAGTCCAATAACATACTAGAACTGTCAATGGCATCCACATGGTTCTCCACATGAGGTTTTTAGAGACTCCTGATACTCTAATCTATAATGCACTGTGAAAAAAAGACATCCCTTTTCAAGGCCGTTCTGCACAGAAGAGAAATACAGGGTTAATGCAAAGAAAAAACATTACCGTTTATATTGCTTTAAACCAGAAACTAAGAAAAGGACATGGAAACAGTGAAAAAGCTTATCATACAAAGTAGTGTAAAAATGCTTATCTATACCTGGCAAAAAGTGCTTAGATGATATCTATTTAAAAAAAAGAAAACCAATTAGAAACAAAATGTTAAATAAGATTACCACAACACAGGATTTTTCAGTTTCTTCAACCTTAATAATTTGCTTAAATTATTAAAAATGATAGAATCATAGAAGATGATGGGTTGGAAGGCACCTATCAGGTGGTACCCTTAAAGCCTGCTGGCCTGCACCAGGACACCCCAAGAATTACATCACGTGCCTGAGAGCGTTGTCCAAATGCTTCTTGAATTCAGACAGGCTTGATGCTGTGACCATTTCCCTGGGAAGCCTAAATCGGTGCTCAACCACCCTTTGGGTGAAAAACCTTTTCCTGATACTTAACTTAAACCTCCTCTGACTTAGCTTCATGCCATTTCCTCGAGTCCTGTCACTGGTGAAGAGATTGGTACCTGCCCCTTCACTTCCCCTTGTGAGGATGCTGAAGACCACAGTGAGGTCCTCTCTATCTCCCCTTCTCTAGGCTGAACAAGCCAAGTGACCTCAGTTGCTCCTCCAGACCCTTTGCCATCCTCATGGTCTTCCTCTGAATGCTCTCTAATGGCTTAATGTCTTTTTTTTATATTGCAGTGCCCAAAACTGCACACAATATTCAAGGCAAGGATGCACCAGTGCAGAGCAGAGCAGGACAATCATCTGCTTTTACTGGCTGGAGATTCTTTGCCTGATGCTCCCCAGGACACGGTTGGCCCTCCTGGCTGCCAGGGCACTGTTGACTCATGTTCAATTTGCCATTGACCAGGACCCCCCAGGTCCCTTTCTGCAACACTTCTCTCCAACCACTCGTTCCCCAATCCATGCACACAGCCAGGACTGCCCATCCCAGGTGCAGAATTTGGCACTTCGCCTTGTTGAAGTTCATATGGTTGGTGATTGCACATCTCTCCAGTTTGTCAAGGTCTCTCTACAAGGACCCTCTGCCCTTGAGGGAGTCAACAGCTCCTCCCACTTTATTGTCATTGGCAAACTTACTTAGTATTCCTTTGAATCTTACACACAGGTCATTAATGAAGATGTTGAAGAGAACTGAGCCTAAGATGAAGCCCTGTGGAACCCCTCTAGTGACCAGCTGCCAGCCTGATGTTACCCCATTCTCTACAACTCTTTGAACCCAACCTGTGAGACAGTTGCTCACCCATCATGTAAGATGGTTATCCAGTTGTGTGTTGGGCATTTGTCCAGAAGGATACTGTGAGAAACAGTATCAAAAAATTTGCTGAAGTCCAAAAATATTACATCTACTGGCTTTTCTAGATCAACTAGATTGGTTGCTCTATCCTAGGAGGAAATCAGGCTCAACAAGCAGGACTTTCCCCCCATGAAACCTTGCTGGCTGTGACTGATGACTGCGTTGTCTTCCAGACCTTTTTTAATACCTCCCAGAATAATCTTTTCCATGATTTTACCAGGCACTAAAGTGAGATTGACAGGCCTGTAGTTTCCAGGGTCCTCCTTGCCCTTCTTGAAAATTGGGATGATGGTCACCAGCTTCAGTCAGTGGGGATCTTTTTTGGATTCCCAAGACCACTCAAAAATCATTGAGAGAGGCTTTGCAATGACATCAGCCAGATCTTTGAGAGAAGGCACTACTTTATTATTAAGGGAAAAATAAGACTAAGGAAGCTTACGAAGAAATGATGTATTATGATCCTTTAGTAATTTAATATACATTTTCATTTTGAATGGGAACATACTGATTGAAAGTTTTTCTATTGTTTTTGTTAACAGCATCCAACCAAATGGTACAATTAGGTCTAAATTTAAAAGCAAACCAAAAAAGTAGACAACTACTATGACAAACATTTATTAAGAAGGCATTTGTCCTCTCTGTCTTGTATTAAGTGGATTTGGTTACTTCATATTTGACCATGCTTTTTGTAATAAGTACTTTTGTCCTTTACATATATTGACATTTAGGTGTTGTTTTTCAAAAATCTTAGAGGACATGCCTTATGAAAGAACCTTAAAAGTTATCAGGACTTTAACTTCAGTACGTTCCCATTTTTTCACTTTTCTTTCCTCATATAAAATGGAAGAGATTTACTAATTCTTTAGGGTATAGCACTTATGAAGTAAGATGTGTCAGGCAGTCAGGATGCTAGGCAATATTTGACATAAATTTAAACCACAAAGATAGGTCCCTTCCTACATTCAACAAACTTATGGCTAACAAAATAAAACAGGATAAGTTCTGTTTTCTTGTTTGAAAATAAAAAAAAAAATCAAAAGTTTAAGACTTTAAGAAACTCTGCAGTTATTTGAAAGGAAAAAGAATAGGCTTTATGTTTTGTAAAACATTTTTGTAGAAAAATTTCTATGGGACCAAGGCATAAATCATCATATTTTTTAGTGATCATTTAGAATGCGTATTTTCTGAAGGAACTCACTTTTCAATGCATGTTTTCTCTTTTTGCATGTCTATTCAAATTATCCACTTGTCTTGTGCTTCTTTAGGCTATGTTCCACCTTCAACATTGTCAGAGTAGGTACAAAATAATCAGAGTTCGATTTCTACTCCGTAAATTACTTTTTCTTTATCTCACATGGGACATGGAATGACTGCAGGAAGGAATCCACAGAACTCAAATCTATGATTTATAATAAACTCACCTCTTCCCATTTCACCTGCACTGATTTTAATGAGATAGTTGTGGTGGGTTGACCCTGGCTGGATGACCAGTGTCCACCAAAGCCACTCAATCACAACTCAGCCGGACAGGGGAGAGAAAATGTAACAAAAGGTTCATGGGTCGAGATAAGGAAAGGGAGAGATCAGTCACCAGCTACTGTCATGGACAAAACAGACTCAATCTGGGGACATTTATTTGATTTATTGCTAATCAAATCAGAGTAGGATAATAAGAAATAAAACTTGTTCTTCCTGGGCTCAACTTCACTCCTGAATTCTCTACCTCATCCCCTCCAGTGGTCAAGGGAGATGGGAAATGGTGGTTGGGGTCAGATTATTACACATTGTCTCTGCCAACCCTTTCTCCTGTTAGGGCTCCTTGCACTCTTCCTCTACCCCAGCGCGGGATTCCTCACAGAGGAAACAGTTCTCCACCAGCTTCTCCAGCATGAGTTCTTCCCATGGGCTGCAATTCCTCACGAACTGCTCCAGTGTGCATCCCTCCCATGGAGCTCGCTCCTTCAGGAACAGGCTGCTCCAGAGTGGGTCTCCTGTGGGGTCACAAGACCTACCAGCAAGACTGCTTCAATGTGAGCTTCTCCTTCCCCAGGGCCACAGGTCCTGCAAGGAGCCTGCTCCAGTGCAGCTTTCCCACAGGATCACTGCCTCCTTTGAGCAGCTGTCTGCTCTCATGTAGGGGCTTCCATGGGCTGCAGGTGGATCTTTGCTCCACCATGGATGTCCTAAAGTCAATAGCTTCCATTATCTTAGAAACAGTTCTCTAGAATGTCTAGTCTACAAGTAAGGAAATCTAATAGATGAAACATCAACAAAATCATATCAACGAATAACATCCCTACTCTTGGCCAGCATAAAAATGTAGGCTGTGTTCCTGTTAAAGTAACAGATAAACAGCAAACAACAATTTAAAGGACAAATTCTTTGAGTACCTAAAGTTAAATATTTATATCTCTTGCTGCTGCCTAGTACAGCGTACTTTCTTGTTAAAATCGCCTTTCTTGCTGTTCTACACTTCCGTCAATAGGTGGCAATGCCTACTCCAGGACATTTCTCCCATCTTCCGTGGGCATTTGTGGTGTTATTTGTTCTCCATCTTTATATCAGCCTTCAGTAAAGTATTTCTATTAAAAAAAAAAGTTTGAAATTGAGATATTTTTGGTACCTATGCTTCAGAGTCTATTATCTTTTCTTTGGTACAAAGGTAATTTTGAAGCAGAAGCTCCCATTCAGTCTGAGGAAAGAGTCAGATATGATTGTATTTCGCTGTAAATAGTCTTCAGAGGTAGATTCTAAGTAATTATTTTCAGAAGCTAGGCAATCCATAAATATTACAAGGAAACTTTTAAAGTAGTGTGTTGAAGATGGCAAGTGGGGCTTTCTTGCTCCTTTTTGACACTGATGGTGATTTACATAAATATATCCATATACCTTTGGCATTAATTTAACCCTAATAGGTCATTCTTGAGAGATCATTTCACAAGACTTTTATTTTTTTTCCTAATATAGCCTTAAATAACATCAAAGATCTACCCAGCCCCTTTTCTAATAGTAGTTATTAGAGAACAATATAAAGAAGAATGGTTTTCCCTTCATCTGGTAATGGAAAACTGCTCTTACAGCTCCATTGAGCCATATTGAAATGAGTTTCTAAACAAGAAACTATAAACTATACTGTCCATTAAATTAGATATTATGCATTGTGAAAATGAAAGTGAAATATTAAAAGAAGAAAAGATCTTGGCTTTTCCTGGTATGTTTCATATGCCTCTGGAGAGTGACCAGGAGAACATTTCAAGATCTTGAAAATGTATTGGTTTCAGAAAAATTTCTTCATTCCAAGATCAAAGAAGACAAGCACAGAGTTATTAGCTCAGGTTTAGCCATCCAGATTTCTATCAGGTGAGAACATAGAAAGGTAAAGAGGTATTGTAACAAATGCCATTATTTAAAAAAAAAAAAATCAACATAACCCCACAACAACAACAACAAAAATCCCAACCCAGGTGCAACTTATTTCCTTCTTACTTCCCTTTGTACCAAAAGATCAAGCTACGTCAATGGTCTTGAATGTGATCTACCACTAATAATGAAAAATCAGTAAGTTCCTATAACAATCATGTGATGCTGCAGAGGCAAAAACTGGTTTCTTGAGTGATGAGACTTCCTAAATCTCAAAGTTCTACCAGACACCTATAGTCACAAGATAAAAATTGGACTTCAGTTCTTAGAACTTCCCAACCAAATATATCACAATGCAACACTAAGTCAATGAGACAGGCTAGAGAAAAAAAGTGGACTTTATTGAAAAAGATATAGAGCAAAGAAGAAAAATCTTTTTCCTCAAAAACTCACAATCATGTAAAAATATGCCTGACCCTTAGAGAGGGAAGATTTTCTTGACCTACAGAGATTTATTTGTCTCTTAGTACCCCAGGGACAATGAAACCATGTGTGTCTGATCCAGTCTGTTAGGTGTCCTCTAAGAGGATTCTCCACTGGACAGATTCACAAGCTCAAGGTAATTCAATTGCCCTTTTTCAGAGGCTGCCATACAAAAGCCTAAGGGATATCCCTCAGCAGATCTTCCCACATGTTATTCCACTGCCGGCAAACTGTCAGTGCTTTATAAAGGACTCACTCTAACAGTTTACGGAATAACACTCTTTATTAATAAAAATTGTGACAAATTAATATGATTCGTGGTTGTTGGTGTTAGGGTCTAGTTGCAAGAACACACTTAGAGCAATCTAATAATACTGTAAAGCAAGCAAAAACACAAACTCTGATACAAAAGAATCTACTAATATATTATGGAACAACAGTGAGCTCTAGTCAGTAATTACCTTGCATAGCTAATTACTCACCCAACAGGCATCCCTGAATGGGGGAGAGAAGACAAGTTTGACCTGTAAGTTGATCCTAGCAGTTTTGGTGGAAATCTTCCTCCGATTTTTCTCCATTTCCAACTTCTTTTTATGTAATTGCTTTAGGTTTAGGTGGAATTTGAATGGATGTAGTCATAGCTACTTAATTGGGTAGTTGTTCTTGACATCTATCTTTCTTGGTGGAGGAATATGCACAGTCAAAGTGTCACCATGTTCCTCTTCTTGCAGGATGTTTACAGAGGGAGGTCACAGTGCCTTCACATCACTTCCCTTTCCACTGTATCCCCAAATAATTATCATTGTTTACAGAACTTTTGTGAGGCATTATGACCATGTTTCATCTGAGAAGCAGCAGCTGGGTCTCGTATAATTTTTATTCTCCTTTAACTCTATCCATCCCTCCAGTCACACACACATTGCAAAGCCACAGCACTTAATGTGTCATCTCAACTCATGGTTACAAATAATAACAATTATTTGCCTTTGTAAAGTTGTGGCAAACAAAATAATTTCATTTGTCTTAAAAATAAAAACTTATTCTAATTTTATTTCACAATCAGCATATAGCATTGATTGTCAAATTCTATTTCACAATATACCCACATTTTGGAATGGCAACATATTATAATGATATAGTTTCCATAACTGATGAATAAAACAATATATGAAGAGGCTAAAAGGTAGTTATGTGCAAGTATCCTGTATGTAAAATTGTTATTGTAAAAGTTGATGTGTTCTGATCTGATAAAGCTTTCTTTAGAAATTGCACATATCTCCAGGAAAGTATTGTCTCACTTAAACTACATCTTTTAGGCAAGTGCTATTCAAAAGCAGTTTATATCACATAGCATCAAAACATTAGTTTCAAACAGATAATCTGGTCAAAATATAAACACAGATAAATCCATTTTTTCATATCTGGATAACTCCAGTGTTATGAGAAGACGTGCTGGCACAGTATTGTAGGCATGTATTGCAGGGGGCAGACAGTAGCTCAAGTTTATCTGGCATTTCAGGTTGTTTTGATTTTTTTTTAAGACTATATACATATATATATATTTTAGGAACACTGGTAAATTTTCATTTTATTTTGAAATTAAAACCTTAACTAACTACACATAGGTAGTCAGGAAACCTAACAAAGTAGTACCTTGAAGTTTCTCTTTTATTGATTGTTCCATGAAGACAGGTAGTTTTTCCTATAATTTCTAAAAAGTCTTTGTGTTTTGAAGTCAGCAAAGATGATGACAATGATGATTATTATTATTTTGTTTCCATTACATTTCATTATCAACCTCTATATTCTTTCTGCTGAAAACTTTAGTAATGCCATTTTGTAATCAAATTTATAGTATAATAGCAAAGACAACCTACCATCCAAGGTGATATGCTGATGATTAAATGTAATAAATTATGTCCTATTGTCCAACTTTTTCATAATAGAGCAGCTATACTGAAAAAAAATACCAAAGCAGTGGCAAGAATGTAAAAGCAAACACCAGAATGCCAGATTTTACATGAAGGCATAAGGAAATTAGGGAACAATCTGAATAATCAGCAAATCTAAGCAAATCTGTCACTCCTAAGCAATTTAAATGAACATATCCAATTTACACAATCCACTAGGCTCACTTTATCTCATAGCAATTATCACAATCTCACTGATGCTTTAGTGTGCTACAGGAAATAAGTGTTCTGTCTTGCCTTGAGTCTTGCTAAATAAGCAAATTATATTGATTGTCATCTTAATGGAAAGTACCAACACAAAGTCCTTAAGGTCTTTTATCTCATGGAAAAGGGGGAGAAATGGTCTATAAAGTTCTTTTGGGGTTGTTTTTCAGTTGAGATAGAATATTTTACAGTAATCTTAAACTCCCCCCACAACACACTTTTCACTTGTGTAATTTAGTGTTCTTTCCAACATGAAGGGAAGAAATAGTGTTACTTTAGCTATTATTTAGATAGAAGATTGAAGCAAATAAACTGCCTCTTCATGGGAGCGGCTAGTCTAGCTTCAGTCATAATTATATAATGTATTTTTTTCCCTTTCAAAATCAAGACAGCTATAAAATATCACAAGCCTGTTTGTTGTGGTAATCAGTGTCTTAAGTATTCGATAAGGAATTGTTTTTTTCTCTTATCTGTGAGACAGTCATACGACTTCAACATCATCATGAGGGGAAGTGGAGCAGCAAGTATCAAACTCTTCACTCTCATAGCCAGTTACAGGACTTGAGGAAATGGCATGAAGGTGAGTCAGGGGATGTTTAGTTTAAATAGCAGGAAAAGGTTTTTCACACAGACCATGGCTGGGGACTGGAACACACTCTGCAGGGAATTGGTCAGAGCACCAAACCNCATCATCATGAGGGGAAGTGGAGCAGCAAGTACCAAACTCTTCACTCTCATAGCCAGTTACAGGACTTGAGGAAATGGCATGAAGGTGAGTCAGGGGATGTTTAGTTTAAATAGCAGGAAAAGGTTTTTCACACAGACCATGGCTGGGGACTGGAACACACTCTGCAGGGAATTGGTCAGAGCACCAAACCTGTCTGAATTCAAGAAGCTTTTAGATAATGCTCTCAGGCACAAGTTGTGATTCCTGGGCTGTCCTGAGCAGGGCCAGGAGCTGGACTTGATGATCCTGATGGGTCCCTTCCAACTCAGCATATTCTTTGATTCTATGATTCTAAGTGATCCTGTTTTCACATGAAGTTTTCCTAAATATGGCTATTCACATTTCATAAGCTGTGAGACTCAGAACTTTGTAACAAGTTCCCTGGCGAGACAATCTCAAATGAGAAATTGACCCAAAAATTTTTAAAATTGTAACATAATGCATAGGAAGCTTGTGGTGATTCATTTCCCCACCCTCATCCTCTGCCATCACCATGACCCACACTATGATCTGAAAATGGTTCATAAGCCTCAGGTTTGATGAACAGCATCTGGGCTAAGCTTCTCTTGAGCTTATCAGGAACATTGTTTGCTTCCAGAAACTAGTACTGTCTATCAATCTCCTGTTTTTTTAATGAATAGCCTTGGAAACTTTTTCTTGTTTTTTTTTGCCTGAATGACAACCTGAGTAGAATAATATTTTTGTTATCAAACTTTCAAAGGAAGTTACCAACCTGAGTTGCAGCCACCATGGAAAATTACTATGACCAAAGCCCACTCTCTTGTGACCCTATAAACATCTCTCTGAGTAGGATGCCTCTCAGAGCTAGTGAACTCTCAAGTTTGCTATACTCAGAGGATGACATCGATGGATCCTTGGCTGATACCCCCAACTGTTCAACCCACTGAGAAGATGCAAAGGCATCTGAAGTGAGTACTTCACTGAACTCAAGGGGAGTCTTTTCACAGGAATACCTTGCACAGATTCTTTATGTCTGTGGGATTTTAAATGTGAATTTTTGTCCCAGTTTAAAAGAGACACAGGTCTTTTGCTGAGGATGAATTATGAGAAAAGACACAAACTCCTCCCTCTAAGCAATTATAAATCCAAAATTAAGAGGCTCTAATTGAAGGAAAACAAATTATGGAAAATGAAAAATAACAGCCCTTTATTAAAAGGTATGCGTGTATTATTAGAAACATGAAAAAAAACCAGTAAACCAACCAAACAATACTCCTATACCCACAAATAATCCCTTTCAAAACCAAACCAATAAACAGGCAAAGGGAAAAAGCAAACAGTTCAGTTTGTATCCTTTGGTGTAATTCCAATCACAGTTAACAGGGGGCGCCGTTGGATCACTGGAGATGCAGAGCCTGTAATGTCCTGTACCAGTCACCACGTGGCACTGTGGGATCACTGGTCGCCGCCACAGGGGGTGGGAAAAGAACACCCTCTGGGGTGTGTCGGAGAAATCAAAAAAAACTGGGCCCCCCTTCCTTTCCCACACACTGGGAAAGGAGAGAAGGAGAGGGGGAAAGGAAAACAACAACAAACAGAAAGTTCTCCCAATGAAAAAAAACGAGACTCACGCTGTTCGGCTGGTCGGGATCATGAAACACAGTCCTCTCTCTCCCTCTGATGTGCACAAGGACCACCGCCAGGGAAAGAAAATAAAAGGGAACGGGAAAAGGGGAAAACTCCCAGGGAAAAGAAAAAATCCAGCTCCTATCCGATGAAGAATCCAGGCAGGGCCTGCAGCTGGCAAGCAGCTGAGGGTGGAGAGTACACCAAGCTTCCACTCTGACCTTGTTACAGCCACAGTCAACCCACAAACTCCTCCCCCCGTTTCCCAGGAGATGGGAGAAAAAAGTAAAGTACAGCCCCTCATCTCCCCTGTTTCCTAGGAGACTAATCTCAACAATTAGCCAGCTGGCCATTCGTTTTGTGTACTGTGAGTGCTCACTTAACAACCCTGCACACACAGGGCAGGGGGAAGGGAAAAAAAAACTCCTGCCAGGTTTCCAAGAACTAGCTAAACCATGACAATTTTCTCTAGCAGATGTATAGGAATGTTGTTCTCCCAGATTCCTAAGTACATTAAATTTGTAGTAAATCAGGCCTGTACATGAGTTACTGTTGTTATATAGTAAATTCTATATGAATCATTTGCTTAACTGTTTAGCTTCAGTTATCAATTAAGTACTGTTAAGCTTAAGAGTTGTTTGAGTGCTGTTAAGATGAACTTCTATTAAGTTTAAGATAAGTTAAATGCTGTTAGGCCTTTAGTCATAAGCTGTTGGTCAAGTATGGGCTCAGTTTAGTGTGGGGATGTGCTCTGAAACTTGTTACTCAACAGGAGCATCTTCTATA
Organism: Tyrannus savana; assembly: GCA_013399735.1. NCBI lineage: Eukaryota > Metazoa > Chordata > Aves > Passeriformes > Tyrannidae > Tyrannus > Tyrannus savana. Next base: position 46,933 of record VXAW01010913.1, read on the forward strand.
TTCCTTTTCTCTTCCCTGCCCCTCTTCCCCCTACGCTCCCCACCACCAGCCTCCACATAGATAGGTTGAGTTTATTTCTGTTTGGCTTGACTGATTTTGGATTTTTTGTTTCTTTTTCTCTGTTTGCTTCAACCATCTACTAAGTAGTATACTGAACCTTGTCAGTGAATTTTGTCCTGCTTTCACTTTTGTATTAATCCTGGTTTTGCCAATACCTTTGCCGCTGATTCTTTAAGTGACCTTAAAACACTGAAATGCAACAAATTTAAGGCAAGGAAATGAAGAACAGTGAAAGAGTCTTGGTCAAAGTGCGGAACAGAACTGTCAGAGCAGTAGGGCCCTGACCCTTTTCACTTTCTTCTCTTTACTATATATTTCACTACTCTTTAGAACTCATAGGCTGAAAAAAATTACTAAGAAAAACGTTTCAGTCAGGTTTTACACGGGTCAGTCAGGCTTGAATAAGTTTATGCACTTATTTTAATGTAAACAGAAAACAGAAAAATATCTACCTAATGTCATAAAATAAACAAGAATATTTTCTTTCAAAATAAGTGCTTCAGTTCTATTTTCCAGATCCAGATTAATTTTTGCTAATTTTAAGCTCATCTGGGCTTGAAATCCCTAGCAACTGAATATAAAAAACTAACTTGAAAATGACAAGATTCTGTACTATTCATTTTCACTTCTGGTTAAGCAGAAGAGAACAGTGAACTGTCAGGTAAAATCAGATACAACTAAATTACGAAAACCTTATTTTTCCACCTGGAATGCCCAAAGGAGAATAACAAACACATACTTTTAGGATGTTACAATGACCCACCATTGCCACTACTGCTCAGTGAAAAAAAAAGAAGGCAGCATGTTGCTATCAGACCATCTTTGTGTCTCAGTTGATTTCAATCTTACTGTCACAGCTTCAGAGCCAATTTAATCTGGCATAAACTGGCAATGAGGCAAATAAACCTTTCCCACTGACCCTTTCTTCCTTCTTATTTGCTCTGGTTTCTTTTGATGAGGCATAAGAGTTAATGAGGCCATTGAACACATGGAAGTAGGAAAGGTCCGTAAGAACTTGTGCTGACATAAGACAGGGAATGAGCAGTCAGCAATAGGCTTGCAGTTAGGGATCAGAGATGATGACGGCTGAAAATGACTCAAATTATGCTCATAAATACTTCTGTATAGGCTTGTGCAGTACAGGAAGTAACCTTACTTATGGTCAGGCTAGTAGTCCTCTCTGATAGAGGTAATGGGTACAGGTCACTGGCATCAGGCTACCTCACACACAGCTGCATTTGTCACATGGAGATAAACAGAGTTTTTCAAAGGAGATATGACTATTCCTTATCAGGAGACAGGAAACAAGAGTATGAAACACTTAACTATACTTGAAGGCAGGATTGGTATGAATAAGTTTGGTTTAATAACAGACATGAGAGTTTTGCACCAGTTTCCCATCAGAAAGAGTGAGTCCAAAATCCTATTTGCAATTTGAAAATTGTTCAGTTTATGAAAAATATTTACAATTTTGTTGTTAAAGATTTCAGAAGGTTTTCTCCATTTCTATGTTCCCATAATCCTCTAGTCTTTGGCTGCCAGCACAAAAGTGTTCAGCTAATAGCCAGGAAAATAAATGCTACAAGTATAATACAAGTGTAAATAAGATAAAGAAAAAAAAAATTTAAAAAGCTATCTAATAAAAACAGGTACACACAAAACTAATCCTTTCGTCAGATTTGAATATAGAAGAGGCATTAAACTAAGTGCTTGATATAAATAAACAAATTACTCCTACGAAGATTTTCACATCATTTGAACAAAAATCCTCCTAAAGAAAGTGAGAATTTTGTTAAGATGTTGACAGGCACATAAAAGACCACATTACAAAAGAAGCACTGGTGCACTCTAAAGGGAAAACAAGAAAACAAAAAATCTTTTGTTGTTCATGTATTCAATCCAATTGTGTTGAGACTACCTGAGGCTGTGAAATAGAAATTCCTTACTCTTGCAAAGAGACTCTTCATGAGTCTTCATTTCTTCCTGGAAGGTAGAAAATATAGTCTTGACAAAGATGCACATGCACATGACAACAGGATTTTTTTGAAAGATAGATAGCCAAATAGATAGGTATTCTGAGACTAACACCAGTAGAGACCGTTGTTCAGATAGTAAGTGGCACTTAAAGATGCTTGGGATTTTATTTCTGGATTTTCAAATACACGTTTTCATGAAGGTAATTTTTGCAAGCTGTGTTTGAGGTGGCCTGGATTTACTTTAGAAGACGAGAAAATGAGGAAGAAGATGGTCTTAGAGCCACACTAGTCCAAATCATGACACCAGGCAGTATTTTTCTAATCAGACTTTCAGGCCGTCACTGGGAGGAAGCTTAAAAAAAATTAGTATGAGCAAAGCATAAGGGAACAGAAGTGCAAGGAGGTTGGTGACATTGGCTCTGTGCATTCCTGAGAGAGTGCTTTCTGAGAAGAGCAAAACTGCACAACAGAGACCTGCTTTGATCATCATGCAGGGTAAATTCAGAGTGTGACAATTTGCCCACAACATCCTGTGTAGAGCAGCAAAGTTCTCCCTTTTCTGTGAAATGGATACACGTGCATCCACTTCCTGCACAAGCAGGTGTTATGCTGTTCCTTGGCAACACTGGGACATGCTTAGTTTTACTGCCTGATGTCAACATCCCCGAAGAGAAGCTTTTAGGTCCATCTCCATGGTTTTACTGGTCTGTTTAAACCCACTCTGCATCACAGGGAGAACAGACATTTTGAAAAAGTATCTGAAGCACACAATGGGGAAAAGCTAAATTCTAACAAACTTCTGATGACCCGATAACAGAAAGACACACGATAATTTGTTCTCACACTTAGCTTTTATTAAACTTAGGAAATTACATCCAGAGGGAAAAATCTTGGGGAAAATACTGTGCCTCCAGCTTGTGTTTTTATCTTATCTAAAGTTAATAAGAAAAACAAAGAATAGGAACTGGAGAGTGTGAAATCAGATTTAGAATGAAGTCAAGGTTTTGTGTACCAGCTTTCCGTGAACCATAAGCAGGAAGGCATTTCGAGCAGCAGCACTTTCAGTAGAAACATCATCAGACCATCTATTAAAAATTAGGCTGTCTATGTAGAACCACTCCTTGAAAAAAAGGCATTTAAGAGCAGGAACCATGGAACTAAAATAAGCCATTAGTGAAAGGGTTGAAGAAGGAAAATGGTTTTCCTTTGGATGAACAGAAAGGTTTAGAAATCCAGCGTTGCTGTCTTTTTCCTTGACGTAATATTCCTATTGCCAGAAACCGATTGATTAGTACTCTGCTGGTTTATAATATCAAAGAATTTTCAGTAGGACATGCCTGTTTTTCTAAAAGTGGCACTCACCTCAGGGATATGGGAGTTCATCCCCCTGAAATGTGTAATATCAATAAAATCTTTCTGAGTGCTGCTTCTCTGCTGCACTGAGGAGGCAATACACCAACATCAGCAGCACCCTGAAAGAGGATACACCAGAGCATGAAGTGCACCCAGAACAAGAAGGACCTATACCTCCACTCTAGCTATCTGTGAGTAGCAGGGAAGCAAATCTCCACTAGCTAAAAAGCATTAGAACAGTTGCTATTTAAATGTGACAAATTGATGGTTATGGATTAAAGGCATTGAAATCTGTAGGTATTTCAGAAAGAATTCTTGTTAGATAATTAATTTTCTTTACTTAATTTTTTTAATTGATATCTAATTTACTAGATTCTGAGTAAGCCTTGTGTCAGCAGGTGTCAAAAAAGAAAAGCACCTCTACTGTCACCTTGACAAAGTTATTCACTCATGCTTTCTATAGCTAATATTTATAAACAAAACAAAAAAATTAAATAAATATGTTTTTAGTAACTAAATAGAAGTGAATAAAACTATTTTGTAATATGATTCTTTTATTTGCACAGGAGTTAAGCAGCTCTAGAAAAATGTAAGCACTGTTACTTGAACCACAACTCTCAGAAGCTTGAAACAGTACATCTGTGCTTGATTACACACACTTACATCTGTCCTTGATTACACACACTTAAGGATAAAGGTAGAAATATGCACAAAAGTGCCATTGAAAGTCTTGTTTCTACCCAACAGAAAACAAGTGCTTCAGTGAAGTAATTTATGACCCACAGAGATTACTCACAAAGCAGACACAATTCTTAAAATCTTTTTTTTTCTTCTTATCTTTAATAGGGTTTGAATATTCCCAGATTAGAAAAAGAGATGTGTGTATAAGAACAAATTGAATTATTATGCTTAGTCATACCTACGATATGATGGTCTCTAAATACACTAGAATCATATTATCAGAAAATTGGAATTGTCAGTCATTCTAGGACTCTGTATATCACTATATCACTATATCAATAAAAGGAAGTATGCAACTAAATCTGCACATCAGCAACAGAGAACCAACCGGAGTGTTAATACATTTAGCAATTAATCATCTTGAAATAAGTTAAATTAACCAACTGTCAAAAAAAAAAAAAAAAAGGTTGTATGAGGTGATACAAAACACCTTTGAAGAGACTGCAACATTTGTGCAAGTTCTTATCACATTTGACACAATAATCAGTTTCTATTCCAGAAATGTTTGGAAAAACAGAACTCAGAATTACAGAACTTGCCTTGTAAGCCTTCCTAATGTTAATAACTGAGATATGAAGTACGTGTAATTCTTCTTCCTTTCTCTAGTTTTTGGTTTGTATAAGAGGAATGAAAAGAAGTGCAAACATTCTTGAAGTCCACTGATAACTACATCATCACTAATTATAACAAAGAAAAAAAATAATTCAAATTAGTAGTTTATCTGGGGTATTAAAATAGCAGAAGTTACCAGTAAAGACTAAACACTAACGAGTTATGTTTCTTTATATATCTAGAAAGCAGACAGAGTAGAAGAGGAATATGCTAGGATATACAAATTAAATAATTTCAGAAATTCTCTCTTAACATTAATAAGAAGAAAAAAACAAACATGAACTGTTTAAACGCTGTAGATCACCAAAGTCACTTCACAAAAACTAAAATTTTGGATCAAAATAATCTTGCACTAACCTGAAAGAAAATTTTCTTTAAAAGTTACTCCAAACACATTCACAGTGCATTCACTGAAACACCAGTGAGTTACCAAATAAAACCACTTCAAACTATCATAAGGACAATGACACAAGAAGTCCAGAATGGAGATAGATGATGAATTCCATGAATACATCAGGGAAGGTACAGCAGCAAAAGTGAAGGAAACGTATGAGTATAATATATGTGTCTAGCAAAAGCAAATTATTTTGAAAGCACAAAACTAGTAACACCAGAGAACAGCTAGATTCTGAAGTTTAGGTGACAAACAAGAAGTGCTCCATGTTTGTACCTGCAGAAAGGCAATAAATTGCTCAACAACAGTGTCTTATATAAAAATTAAATATAGAATAAATATTTTACATAAGAACATTCATTATAGTTTTAATTTGGGCAAAGATACTCAGATTATTTTTTTTCTTTGTGCAACAGGCAGTTTTCAGGGACAAACCCACTGACAAATAATTTCTTTTGCTAAATGATGATACAAATTATAAGAGTTATATCACATCATCCCAGTTGCATCCGCAGTGTAAACCTTTTTTTTAAATTTTTCTTGAAAATGTTTTGTTTATGTGTTGGGTTTGTGTGGTAAGGTTTCAGTAGCAGTGGTGGTTATAAGGTGGCTTCTCCAAGAAACTGCCAGAGGCTTCCCCCATGTCCAAGAGAGCCAATACCAGCTGGCTCCAAGACAGATCTGCCACTGGCCAAGGCTGAGCCCATCAATGACAGCGGTGGCACCTCTGGGGTAATGTACTTAAGAGGAGAAAAAGAAACACCTGCACCCCAGCAATTGCAGAGAGAGAGGAGTGAGAATATTTGAGAGAAACAGCCAGCAGACACCAAGATCAGTGAAGAAGGAGGGAGAGAAGGTGTTCCAGGTGCAAGAGCAGCCCATGGTAAAGACCATAGTAAAGCAGGTTGACCCCTTGCAGCCCAGGGAGTGTCCAGCCAGGGTCAACTCACCACAGATTTTTAACTGAATCTGTGGTGAACATCATGAAAATCAGGTTGCTATTGTGTTATACAGGTGCTGAGGAATGCTGAACTTCAAAGGCATTCTTAAGCCTGTCAAAAGCCATGCAATGTATACATGCACATGCAGATTTCATTAGACGTGACTTCTTTAATGAAGTGGAAAATTAGCTGTCTTATGCATTAGTACCAAACAAAAAAAATAAATTATATAAGATACTTAGTAAAAATAACTGAGTTTTTCAAAGATTAGAACAAGTATAATGAGCAAAAAAATGAGAAGAAATGAATGCAATTCTATGAGTTTGGGAATTCTCATGTCTTTGATCTCAAAGGTAAGATTAACTTTCTTTCCTCTTGGGCATTTTTTTTTCCAGGTTATTAAGAGTGTGGATTACCATCTCTTCTCCAGCTCTAAGTGACTTTGACAAATGAAGTACTAAGATGTAAAATACACACAGGACAATACTTTGGACTCTCAAAATCAGTAGCAAAGTCCTTCACGTAGCCTGTTGTGCAAGCTATGTGAAAGCTGCTTAGCCCTGTCCTCTCACCTCAAAAAGATCCATAATCTTCATCAATAAGGACTTTCATTAATTGATAGTCACTGTTTACAAACTCTGCTAAAGCTTCTGTATATGCTTCTTTTACAGAAAAAATATCTTACACTGTATTATATTTGGCTATTTTGTACGAGCATTTAAACAGGTCATCAGTCTGCAACTGCCTCTCAGTAGATGAATTTAGCCCCAAGATACTTCAGTGTGACAGGAAACCCTGATGCAGAATCACATAATCTTTCTTAGTTTACATGCAGGATAGAGAGAATTATACACAATTCTTCCTTCTTCAAATTAGAGGAGAAATACATTGCAACAGTTTTCTTGAGAGGCTTGTGAGTTGTTTCATGGCTGCTAGCAGTTAACTGTAACTTTTAAAGAGATTTTTATGAGATGTCTGGCTGTAGGTCAGGAAGGAGAAAATCTCATTGATAAGAAAAGCATAATTCTCATAGAGAAGTTACCTTAATAAACAGTTGTTTTAAGGCATATAACTGTGAAACAGAAAATAAAAAAGCTTTATAGAACTTCTTTTATAACTTTTATACTATATCAAAGTGCAAAATTATGTCATTGTCTATAACTAACATTATCCAATGTAGGCCAAAACAACCTTATATTTTCCAAAAGAATTCCAAGATCTAGGAATTTTAACTAGATGTTTTGAAACAAAATATTATGAAGTGTTTGGGACTGGAACACTGTATGAAGTAAAGTAGGACAATGGAGACTGGACATGAAAGATTTTGTAATTCAACACTATAGAGTTGAGAAAGTCAAAGCAGGCCTGACTTTCCCATTTGGTTCATAGGAATTTAAAAAATATTTCCCTGAAACATTAATGATGCGTTTCTTTCACTGTCATAAATCTTGTTCATAGGTATGATGAAAACTGAAATTATATATTTTATACTTCAGTTTTCATATTTGGATGCAATGTTTAGAAGGAAGCTTATCTTATCGAAAGTATATTCATAGAAAAATAATGTGACTTGAAATAGCCAAACTGTACATCAGATTTGCCCTTTTGATTAAAATTATTTGGACTGAGGATTCTTTGTTGTTTTATGGACTAGATGCTGATGAACAAAATTTGTGCATACATTGCACATACACTTTAAATTAAATGAAAAAAATTTTTTTTCAGAGTAAGAAAACAGATTTCCGGAATGTTTATCATCATCTTAACTGTAACAGATAATGATATAGCCTTGTAAATAAATCACATTTCTTTGTGATAGATATTCATGACATAAAAATTTAAACTCACTAAAAGCAATACTTACAAAGCCTTTTTTTCCTGTGGGTAGTATTTTAACAATTAATAATCTGTGGAGATAGGATGTCCCCAAAAGGCCACAGGGAAGGCCTGGTATGACAAAGCAAATTCTGAAAGAAATCTATCTACCCTTTAAGATTTGGTCTACTAACACTATATGAAAATAAAAATCCTTCATCTTCTCTTTTACCATGAAAAGAGTTATCCTGCTAACTCTTCATACCTTTGTTAAAAATAAAAAAAATTGTCCAGGAATGTGAAGTCTGTGAGAAAAAAATTACCAGCCTACAAATGCACAGCTTATATATTTAGTGACAGAAAGCACTGGAAGACAATCCACAGTGAAATTAAAAATATAGCTGTCACAATAGTATATCAGGGTAAACAATTTCTCTGAGCACTACTACAATCTTCATAACAGTTACCATTTAACTGATCATAATGAGCAATACCAGTATAGATTCCTAAAAGTATCATATTTGCATTCTATGCTTGTATTTTATGTGTCTATAAACATATGTATATACATATGTATGAATATATTTACATGAACAACAATAGGAAAAAGGCAATCATCATCTTTTAAACAGTATTTCTACCTGAGGCTGAGACTGGTTCCTAATTTTCTATTTGTTAGTGCTTATTTCTTTGTGTAGCTTCCTCTTCTTTAGGTACACTTGAACCAGAGCTGACAGATACTCAGGAAGTGCAGGGTTTAAGTGTAATTTGAAACATCTTTTATTCCTGCAGTGTTTGGAGAGAATTCCAGATGGATCAATTTTTGTGAAAGCATGGAAAAATTAGAAACTCCTACAGCTTTTGTGAATAGTATAGGTTTGGCAAATTTAAAAAAAAAGAGTCATGGAAAGGTTGCAATGCTTGCTTAAAATCATACAGAATTTCCGAAATACAGGCAGAAGTAGAAAGGTGATCTATGGAAGTCTCACATTTTGAATCACAAACCACATGTTCAAAGTAAGAATGAAATATCTGATACTAATGGTATTCTTGATATTGAATAATACTGGTAGTGCGTATTTCTTGAAACTAAAACTGTAGTTATATACTTGAGGTGAATAATTTAGTGCACTAAACCAGAAAAGGCTTTACGCAAAGCTAATGTCAACATATAACATATATAGCTTAAATGAAATTAAAACTTTCTCTTCTTCTCTCTTCCTCCTTTTATTGATATGAAAGCAAACCATTTGCTGCGGGAAAAGAAATATTACAATACAAGAGGAAAATATTACAGATTTAGGAAACTGAAGTGAAATATGGATTTTTTTTTTCTTGATAGGGATTAAATACTTTGCTTTCATTTTTGTAAAACAGTCTGATATACAGTTATACAGAGGAAAAAATACATAGGTCACAGAGATGTCAAATTCAAAAAGGAAAACTAGATTTGAACAAAGCAAAATGAAGTAGTGTTAAAAAAAATGGTATATCAAAGGTTGGGTCTCACCCCTACCAAAACCAAATTGAATAAATACTGTTTTATTTGTTTGTTTTAAAATATCTTCACTCTTTCTCAGTAAAATTACTGAGTGCAAATAAAAAGCACAGCTCCAAGAGATGAGTTCAGATTCTGATGAACTCCAAGTACTTCACCTGTTGCTGGAGAGGAGAGATATTAAAACGCATGGCTATTTTCCTTCTGACTATTTACAGGTCAGAACAAATCATGTCAAACAAGCTGTTTCTCATCATACGAAGGCAGACTTCAAAAATATGAATGAGCAGCAGCATAAAAGAGACTTTACAGTTCATTAACTGAAGTATGATAACACCACTGTTTTGCACAAAAAGAAAATACATACAACTTCTCATATACCTTGCTAGAATATATGGAAAAGCACCAAGTGATGAACATACATGTCAAAATAAAGAAATTATTTTCTAAATAGAAAGCACTAACATTTCGTTACACAGACATTTATTAAGATTTTTTTAAATTAAGATAGAGGGGCAAAGGACGCAATCAGCAATGCTAGAATCTAAAGGTTCTCACCAAAAATATTGAGAAGGTCCTCTAAGTAATAAGTGTTACATCATACCAGAAAAATTAGATTTTACACAAATGAACAGTAAAGAGAAGAGAATGGGAGAAAGGTATCCCAACTGAGAATAAAATCCAGGCTTCTTATGTTAGTGTCCTATTTGCTCTTCCATGCCTGTGTCCCAAGGTTAGCAACTGTCATTTCCCTTTTTCAACAATTAGGATACTGTCTGGATTTCCTGAGTCAATGCAATTATTTTCTATGAGAACAGTTATTAAAGGCAATGAAATTACTCTGTACATTATATTCAGGAAGTCACCTCTACTAACAGAAGGTTTTCATAAAAACAAGTGTTTCCTCTCTTAGCATAAGTGATTGCTTTTTAAAAATGGGAGCTAATTAGAAAGGAAATTGGAAGTACAGCTATGCAAAAATTAATGTCAATAACACAACTCAAAACAAATCCATGAGTTGCAACAAGCCTGATTTTGGTAAATAGATTTAATTGCAACTTCTGTTTTGTAAGTACTTAGCAGCCCCGTATTTGACAAACACAAATGGTTGACTCTGTTTTGTCTTGTGTGTAAAACACAAGCAGTTAAGGCATTGGTTTATATGAGTCCAAGTCTGGTTCCCGAAGGAACTCATTATCCTCTAGCAATGACATAAGGTGTTAATCTTGGATAAGCATAGGTCATGTGAAAACAGAAAACAAAAAGGAAAGAAGAATATGAAATAGTGGTTTCAGATCTTTTTTTCCCCAAACTGAATGTTTGCTGAAGGCATGCATGCCAGAGTTCTAATGAAGGAGTTTCCTCCTGACTACTGCATGTTACTACCAGGACATCTGGACATTCTCCTCTTACTTTTTGTTACTTAATTTAATAACAATTAATTGACATTGTAGCTTCCTGGATCTTCACATTTCAACAGAAAGTAGTCTTTACAGCGAGGTTAAAAAACCCAAGCAAACCAAATTAACTTTGTAACTCCTAGGGTTTTCTTTTTTCTTTTTTCTAATATTTGTCACTAATATTCTGCATTATTAGTGAACAAATATCTCTTATTTAATATACAGACTTGCCACTTTTCTTAAATGTTTCCTTTGGCCTTGTATTAGGACCTACTCATGAAAAATTTGGTATACTATTATACAGTAGGAAATCTGTGTGAGAAGTCATTTCAGAGGAAGTTCTTCCCTTCAAATAGTCCATCACTTGTCATATCAGATAAAACAGCTGTAGTTCTAATATATATATTGTTCAAGAAAGAAATTCAAACAAAGTTTTTTTAAGGATTTCCCCAAGTAAAATAATTTGTAAGCTTTTCCTTTTTAAAACTTTTTCTTCAGCTGCTTTTAATTTTGGAAAAACTGCAGAAATAGACCAATCCCAGAGATGGGAATTTTTAGTTAACTGGATTGTGTTAGAATATTTTTTGAGGGACACTACCACTGGAAACTGCTTTTAAAAAAAGAAGGTAAAAATGCCTTTTAAAACTGAAGCTAAAAATATACTTTAATTTTGAACTTTCGATGAAACTTAGACCACAAATGCATGAATATAATCTCAGAATTCAAAACACATAGCTAGAAGTTGCCATTAACTGAGATCAATCAACCATTTTCTTTTGCTTGTTTCTTCAACCCAAAATAGTTTTTACTATTGCTTTTAGAGATGCAGATACAGACATCTGTATTTAAATGTGATGTCTATCCAGAATTTTAAACAGTTTGGACAAGCATAGAGATTAATATGACATTTCCACCCCCAAAATTAATCAGGTACACAGATAGTCAGAAAGTCCTGAGAAACCTGTAAGAAACAAAAAGAAAAAAATAATTACATATTGTCACATTCTCTGGAAAGCCTTGAAAGACGATTCTTCCAGTGTGATAGAGCTGAGAAACCCTGAGAATCAGACAGTATATCACGTGTAAAATAGAACCATGCTGTGTAGGTTTTGACACTGAACTCTTCTCTACAACAGCATGGAGCTCCTTTGGAAAACCCAGACAGGTAAACAAAGCTTTGTCTTTCCAGCTGGCTTCCTTACAATGCCTCAGAGAGCACTGAAGAAGAAAAGATGCAACTCTTTGTCTCTACATAACACATCTACATTCCAGAAAATCAACAGAGCTTCTCTCTGTAGCTTCTGTTTTAAGAAAGGAGGGAAGAGAGTGAAGAAAGAATGCATCAGTTTATCTTACACCTACTCTAACATCTTTCCTCTAGAAAGGCAAAGAGAGCCCAGAGAAGCAGTAGAGGTGAAAGATTTTACAGAAGATAATAAGTTTAAAACAAAAAAGAGTTTTGATCCTTCTCCATTACCTCACAAAGTTGACTGACTTTGTTACAGTTATGTAAACTAGTACAAACAAGAGAACCAGTTTCTGTACAGCTTAACAGCAAACACATCAAGCCTTAATAACACATAGTGGTAATAAATGAATTACCAAATATCACAGACTTTGCTCTCAGGTTCTTACAGCGGTCTTTAAGCTTTCTTTTTAAACTAGCTACACAGACTTTTCGTATAATAATGTCGACAATATTTTAGCCATATAAAAAGTTTAATAAACAGAAAACAAAATATGACCAAATATTCCATCATCTGAATGCAAGATTTTTATTTATTTGATTATTCATTCCTCTGAAATTTTAGATCACATTAAAAGAATTTAATCTCTCAGAATGTCTACAAAGCTTGAGTAGTCATGAGTAAGAATATCTGCGGCACATTGACAATTTACTTGAAGTCAGTTTCCCTAGGGAAGCCTCTCCAGTTGTGTGACTAAGAGGAAGCTTCTTATGGTTTAACCCCAGCCAGCAACTTAGTACCCTGCAGCTTCTCACTCACTCCTCCACTGCAGCTGGGAGGAGAATAAAAGGAAAAAAAATAAATAAAACTCATAGGTTGAGATAAGAACAGCTTAATAATTGAAACAAAATAAAATATAATACTAGTAGTAATAATAAAGTGATGGAGAGAGAAATAAAATCGAGGAGAAACAAAGGATGCACAGAACAATTGCTCATGCACCCAGTCAGCGTACTGATGCCCAGCCTGTTCCTGAGTAGCAATTGGCAGCTCCTGGCTAACTCCCCACAATTTATATACTCAGAATGACATTCTGTGGTATGGAATATCCCTTTTGCCAGTTTGGATCAGTTGTCCCTATTATGTTTCCTTCCATCACCTTGCTGGTAAAGCATGAGACATTGAAAAGCCCTTGACATAGGTTAAGCACCACTCAGTGATGATCAGAAAATCAACATGTTACCAACATCAGTCTCATACTGAATTCAAAACACAGCACTGTACCAAATATTAGGAGAAAAATAACTCTATTCCAGCTGAACTTTATTCCTCTATTCCAGCTGAAACCAGGACAGAACTTTATTTTAAAAAATATTTCCAACAGAATGTTTCCACTGTTTGCCTGGTAGATGCAAGATCTTCAGTTTTCCAGGTGCTTTAAAATAACCTCCTTATGTTAATAATGTGTAACATGTTTTTAGTAAGCTACAGGTTTTGTACAGCATGTTGTAACAGAAGAATATGTGAAAAAGGAAACAACAACAACAAAGAAATGGAACTACCCAGTTCTATAGTGGTTATGAGGAACACAAAAAGCTGCTGTCCAAATATGAGAACAGTGGTTTGTTTGGGTTTTTTTTTCTCATTTTTCCAAGGAGATTTCACAGTAAAGACTATAACACTGGCCCTGTAAATAACTCCTCTGCCAGTTCTGCTGCATGATGTTTGCAGACCAGGTTCAGACCCATCAGGATAAATGATATCTGTTGGTCCATCAGGGTACATCCTTAGATTGGCTTTGCCTTCAAATGTAGGGCTATAATAATAACTGATAAACGCCATTCAATGCCAAGGCCTGCTGCAAGAAACTTTGGTTAGAATAAGCTATCAACCACTACAACTAGCTAACCAAACTATCTCGAGGTTAATTAAGTAGTTAGCTGATGAAATATTTTCTTCAAGACTCAGGACTATGAAGTTTAAGATTTCAGAGCCACAGTATTACTATTTCTGTATTTCTTCTTCATCCTAGTTGTAACACAAGGTTAATACTATTTTAAACTTGAAATGCTATAATAATCACAGAATAATATAATTATAGAATGTTTTGTTTTGGAAAGGACCCTCTGTAAAGGTCACCTAGTCCAATTTCCCTGCAGTGAGCAAGGACATCTTCAACTAGATCATATTATTTCAAACCCCAACGAACCTGGCATTGAATGTTTCCAGAGATGGGGCATCCATCACCTCTCTCGGGCAACCTGTTCCAGTGTTTCACCACCCTTATTGTACAAAACACATTTCTTCTATCTAATCTAAACTCTTTTAATTAAAACCATTACCCCTCATCCTATCACAGCACACCTTGTTGTCCCTGTCTTTCTTGTAGGCTCTTTTTAGATACTGGAAGGCTTCTGTAAATTCTCTCAAGAGATTTCTCTTCTTCAAGATGAACAATCCCAGGTCTCTCAGCCTGTCTTCATTGCAAAGGTGCCCCAGCCCTTTGATGCTCTCCATGCCCATCCTCTGAACTGGTTCCAACAGATCAGTGTCTTTCTTATGCTGGGGATGCCATGGCTGAATGCAGTCCTCCAGGTGGGGTCTCACCAGAGTGGAGTAGAGGCACAGAACCCCCTCCCTTGACCTGCTGGCCAAACTTCTTTGGACGCAGTCAAGGATATAGTTGGGTTTCTGGGCTGCAAACTCACATTGCTAGGTCATGTCCAGCCCATCATCCACCAGCATCCCCATGTCCTTCTTTGCAGAGTTGCTCTCCATCTGTTCATCCATCAACCTGTATTGGTACCAGGGGTTGCCAGTTTAGACTAAAAGGTAGCATGTTTTCACATCACTGAAAAATGAATCTATATTTGTTTTGTCTTTAAAGAAAAAAAATTAAAACAAATTTTGCTATTGAAAAACAAAAATCCCTGTTTTATAATTCTATCATAAACTTGTAAAGAGCAGTAGGATTTTCTTGAAATATTTTGTATAAAACCAGAAGATTTAGATTTCTTTTTTACCATGAATTTTAAACTCTTCTTGAAAATAAGTGCCTTCTGACCTTCTAAAACAATAAACAACCTATTTCCAGCTTCCTCACCAATACATACCAGGAATGATATCTTCCTCCCAGTGCCAGTCAGGCACAATGATATTTTCATGAAGACTTGAATGATTTATGTTGCACTTGAAAGTGTGTCAAGGTCCAATGGCAGAATTTGAGAAGGAAGGGACTTTTATATAAAGTAAATCTGAGTGTATGAGTTACCTATTGAAAACAGCAAAGGCAGCTACCCACCAGTGACATATTCTATTAAGGAATTCATGAAAGGTTATGTTTCGATTTATTCCTCATGACACAGGTCAATTCTTCTGCTGAAGGTCAAGTGCAAGATTTTTTTAAGTAGCCAATCTTACATTTCAACGGCTTTTCCCCAGTGATTTTTCCAAAGCAAATCAAAACAAACAACAAAAGAGAGGAAACAAGAGAACACACACAAAAGCAGCATATTGGAAAATAATTATGAGAGAACTTGCTGATATTACTTCAAGCGCAATTCTAAATAGTTAACCAGAGAAAGTCCTGACAAAGCAGGTATTTGCAACAGTTTGGCATTTTATATAGAGAGGTGGTGGATTCACCATCCCTGGAGGTTTTTAAGATGAGGCTGGATGTGGCACTGAGTGCCATGATCTAGTAATCACAGTGGGGTTGGATCAAGGGTTGGACTTGATGATCTCGGAGATCTCTTCTAACCCAGTTAATTCTATAGTTCTATGATTCTATAGTAGTGAAAAAAAAAAAAAAACAAACAACAAAAAAAACAACTTATATGTGACATTGAACTACATGGACATACAAAGTAAATCCAATTATTGACTTTTTATTTAACTTTGTAGAGCTGTTTTACTTGTTAATGCTGCATTGAAACTAATAACAAGTCTAAAAATTAGCTTTTCTTTCTTAATACAAACTGTGTTAATCATTCCATATGGATAGAATAAGCTGATAACTTGACTATTAAAATTTCAACAGCCATTTATTACAGACCATCAGAAGCATGAATGCAAAGGGGACAGCAGTAAAAGAAATAATTATGCCAATTATACTTGACTCGGAATATCTTAATTGTTAAATGGGTGTGTAGTGGATAATAGGACCAAAAGTTATGCTGCAGGCAAAATTTAGATTAATATCATGGACAATGAACTGAGGATCTACTTTAACAAAAATAAAGTCAGATATAAAACAACCTAATTATCTTATCTTTCAGGAAATACTAGCATGATATAACAACTTGATTCTCAACCTCCTCTTCATGAAATGTCACATGTACGCTGGAAAGAAATGTCATCCAATTGTTTACTTCAATAGTCGCAGCATTTAATTTTCTGATCATCCATAGCAGAATGGCAGATATCTAACCATGAATTATTAATATAAAATATTTGTGATATTAAATTGTACCTCTCTAAATTTTCTTTTAAAGGTTAAAAAAACCCCAAAACAATAAAAAGTACAAACTAAGTGTTTAAGTTATTGATAGTTATTGTTTTTATTCTAGAAGAGAATGGGAGAGAATATGTGATCTGCCAAAAAAACATTTCAACAATTCAAGGCCTATGTCATTAAAAAATGTTACAATAGCTGGATACAGGAAAAATTGCTATTTTGTTTGTAACACACAGTCTAAACATGTCTTTATTAACATTGTGATACATTTTAAATACCTTCATTGCAATTATCTGACAAACATAGATCATTACGTAGCAATCTATAACACTGAAAGTTTCCTTCACTGGTATAATAGATGGAATAATCTATTCGCACATCATCTACATCCAGGTGACAAAACACAAATCAATATTTTCTAAAAATACAAGTAGGTCATAGTTCAATGTCACTCTTCAAAAATGACAGATAAGAGATGGAGGATGCAATTAAGAAGGCTGTCAAGATTAACTATTTAGAACCAGAACTGTTACAATCTTGTATCCCCCTCACAATTCTAAAGTTCTTTTCAAAGCACTGGTATTATTTAACAATGGTAGTTGACACTTATCTCTCATATCATTTTACTGTCCATTTTACAGTGTCCATTTTACTGCAAATGCAACTGGAGGAGGGAAGATATATTTAGAAATTAAAAACAAAAAAAATAACACAACATTTCAGGAAAATTAACTTGCAGGAGACTTGGGAGCAGATTTTGCTTTTGAGTAAGAGAGCATCTCCTGGAAAGTAGTACCTTGGAAGTCTTTGAAGCCTTGTTCCAAGCTCCTGGCTTTTGAGGTTCACACTTAAAAGTTTTTTATACTAATTGACTTTTGGGGATACATAAAAAGACCTTTGAGAAATCCTGAGTAATCTGGAAATAATAGTGCTTTGACATCATTATAGATTAGACATAATAACAGTCAAATGAGTAAAAATACTTCTTGTGCACTTGGACATTTGAAGAAATTGTATTTTTCAGCAGCTGTTTAACACTTGTGAGGAATCTTCTGTTGCATTTACTCAGCTACTTAACATTAAGCAGAAGCAAGCATCTATTTTCAATGTTTGCTGAGCCAAATCATCCAGTGAATTAAATTCGACACGGAGTCCCTGCTAGCGAAGCACCTGCTCCTGCCAAGAGCAGCCCTTTATAAATGTGATGGGTTCAGCCTGGTGTCACCTGTGCCATTTGGCAATGCTGCTGATTGCCTCTCACTCAAAGCTGTTCACCAGAAGCCCTTACTCACCCCTTGAGCACCACAGGTACAGAATAGAAGACCGAGATTTACAAAGGCTGGACTTAAGGCCAACCTTCAGGAAGACATAATATGCGGTGTCTGTAGGGACCCTGAGAAGAGGGGGCAAGAGGACAGTGAATTTGAATCTTCCAGCACCAGAGGCACTGGCAGCATATGCCTCCATTGGCAATGGAAAGTAGCTTCACTGCCTGAATTGCTGAGCAATTACTTCACAGAGACCCTATTCTGTGTGCTTGGTTCATTTTATATTTCTAATTTGTAAGAGTTCATTTTCTGCTACTGAGTTTTGGTAGTTGAGTGGATTTTTAAGAACACAATTTTTCTCATCTAACAACTGAATCCCCTTCCTCCTGCCCCATCCAGCCCCTTCTCTTAGTATTTCACAAAACCCCCAGCCCAGGTCTGATATTCATTCCCTGAAACACCCACTCTTTTCCTTTAAAATATTGCATGTGGAAGCAAAATTTACCATCACTATCCTGGCATTTTATGCAATAGAGACATTACGAATTAATGGAAAAAATACTGTGAACTGGAGAGAAAATCCTGGAGAGAGCGACAGAGAGGAGGCAAGTACCGGAGAAAAATGCAAGTGTCTGAAAAGGTGTTTTGTAAGCAACAAATGCAGTTAATAAATAAAGATTTTAAAACACATAACAAATGGGAAAAATGACAAGAACAAAATAAAAAACAAGCAGATATAATAAAAGCTTAATCTTCTGACATTAACAAGTGAAGGGGAAAACAAATCATCATGAATCACAACTATGGTTTAATTATCCCATTTTTTACTTAGATTACACATGCAAACACTCAGGAAAATGCACTATAAGATGGACCACATTAGGAATCTCTGAAATCAGTGAGTAATTAATGAAATTTGAGGAGAAACTTCAATCCTACAAGGAATCAATGTGAAATATAATAGAGAAATATCAAAGTTCATTTTGGAATTTATAAAGACTAATTATGTTGAACTCTTTCAGTAAATATATTAGGAGCAGCAGTGGCATATAAGTCCACTTGTCCCCAGTGATTTCCTAAACATTCACCCTATAAAAATAACAATAAAAGAAGTGTTATCTGTGAATTCAAATTATAATTCCTATCCTATCTTTTTCTGAGTTTCATATTTTTACATTTTCTCTAGAGGAACTGAGGCAATATATCACATCCAGCACTTAAAATACTTCTCTATGAAGGAGATAAGACCTGTTCCTTAAACCTTGTAATCAAATTCTCTATTTCTCATGTCTCTGCCAGCAGGAATCCCAATTTGCTGAAGTCATAAAATGGGAAAAATTCACTTAACAAGCAGCTATTTAAAAAGTAGACTAGGGCTTATTTATTCAAGGCATAGAAAACACTTTCCATCTTTCTTAAAGTGTTTTCCTTTGCATTTATTATTATAGCCTTAGACACAGGCAGTTACTGTCCTCCCTATTGCTCATCAGTTAACTATCTCTTACTGGGAGAGAAGATGCTTATGAAAAGCAGTAAAGACATATTCTCCTTTTCTCATCATTCACTGTTCACTTTCAGATTACCTCATTAAGGTTTCTCCCATAGTATCCACTCCCACATCCACCTCTTAAAATTTCGCTTCTTCCAATCACACTTTTTAAGGGAAGTTGTTTTCCTTTCTCTTTGCTTTCAAGCACTGTGGTGGGAGTAATGATACCAATGACACAGAGACACCCAAGTTCCTTATATACAAGCCCAGGTGTAACCACCACATGCAGATGGATACTTTGTTTAAACTAGAACATCCTCAACCAAAAGGGTGGTGTAAACTGCAACTACAGATGCAGTGGTGGTCAGCTTATTGCAACTAGTGTGTTCTGAATTTCAGTCGCATACAATTGCAACAAATAAATCTTCAGAAAGGCAAATGTTTCCCAAATTCCTTATTTCTGTTCTTAAGAAAAGAATAGATAATTCCTATTATTAGACACTGTAGCAACATTTCCTTCCTTCTAATGGCATACTAAGAAACTGAAGACACTTCAGTAACAAGTAACCTCAGTTATCAGTGGTGCACACAGAGCTTTAGAGCATGGTTACAGAATTGATGACAAGAGCACCCATATCAGTACTCATTAAGCAATTGGCAGTTTACGGTCTCTTGTCCTTTCCTTTTAAGAAGCAGAGAAAGAAATATATATGCCTAAGATTTAAGACTCTGAATTCAATCCTGTAAACAACAGCAAATATTTGACAAACCATGCATCATGAACAATCTTGGAATATCTCTGGCTACTTGACAGTGCTGATACCAACTTTTCAACAAACATTATTATCCCGATAAGTGGAGAACGACTTTTTTTCAAAGGAGAGATACACATTTCTCCCTCTCTGTGGCATGACAAATGGAAGTACCACAGTATTTCTTGGCAAAAAAATATATTACTTCACTGTTAACACTCACTTTAATGCAGAGTAGACTGTTTCAGAAGATTAAGTATTTCTTTCTCCCAGATGATCTGCTGCAGGAGTTAATTCAGCACTTTTATGATTATTTTGCCTGAAGAGCAGAGACTTCATCACAAAGTTTCTAATTATCTGTCCAGCAGAGCTTCCTTAAACACTGGTAGAGACCATATGCTTAAGGGCAACTGTGCACTCCACAAAACAGCATGTAACTTTGTCATCCCCCACCAGCAGATAGCCTCTATACCTGATGGTAATAGCAGACATGCTATCCTGACCTAAATGGTGCTTTCACTAGAAAAACCTTATGTTTTATGATCCAGAGGTCTTCAGTTTCCACATATAATTCCTCCAGAATCTTTGCATGCACAGGGATGTTGCTCTTCTGTAACAGATTTATGCATAGTTGAAATAGAGCAACAACCATCAAATAAAACCTCAATCAGAGCAAGCTGTCCCCATCCAGACATTAGACCGGCTGATTTTGATTCCTCAAGGTTCTTCATTCAAAGAAGTTCAAAGACAAAAATATCTGACTTTGCCTGCCGATGATTCCATCACATAAGCCAAATTTTTAGCCACTGGCTGCTGTTTGTATCTTAAAGCTACCCTAGGCTGGAGCAGGAAAGCAGTGGAGCCAGCCTCTTCATGAGTGATCCTGTCTGCTTCCTGTGCCACCTGACAAATCAATATCTCTGTTCCCATTCACTCTGCTATTTGTTGCCATAACCTTTCAGATGGGCATTTCTCATATTTAACTGGGATTACAGAAAAAATGTTCTCAGTCACTAGGTAAGAAATAAATTAGATGAAGAGAAATAAATTTCTAGAAAAAGACCTGATAACCACTATGCATGAGTTTGCACAGTAAATAGAAGAAGAAGGGAAACTATAGTATTATTATTTGATAAAGGGATATAACTGTGCAAGTCAGAATTAAAAATAATAATTAGCAGCAAATAATTCATTGCAGCATGGTTTCTAGAGTAAATATAAAATCAATTCATAATAATATTTGGACATTATATATCAATTTAGAAACCACTTTAGAAATTTGATTCAATTGTCCATGAATTTATATCTGTTCCACAAGAAATGATGACACATATACCAATATTACTATGAGAGCTGGAATGGAAATGGAAACAAAACACCTCCTTCACTCAGTGGATAGAAGATAAGAAGCTTTCAATTTATGCTCTCCATTCCTCATAGAATAGGCAAATTAATAATTTCTTTAAAAAATGGCACACTATCATTATGTTTCATTACAAAATAAAAGAAGGTCCTAAAAGTTTTCTGCCAGTTAGCACTATTCAAGACTTCTATCACCTTAAGCCTTCCCATCTAGCCATTTTTTCCACAGAGAGTCTTGGATTTCCCCGTGCAGACTTTTCTAGAAGCACACACATACGTATGTGTCACCAGTTTCAGTGTTATTCTCTAGACACTTGAACTGATTGATAGATGAATCAGAACCATCTACAACAGCACCTAATAACACCAAAAAAGAAACTAAAAAAAAAGAAAATACACCTGAGATGTGTGTTGTATTTGGATGAAATAATAAATAATCTGTCTCCTGTAGAGGAGGCAGCATTGAGAAATAACCAGGAAACTAGAATATAATAAAAACCTTAAAAAGAAATACCTACCTGGGCAGAATCCAGGAGTGTCTTTTTATCATATCTCTTCAAATTCTCAATTTTCCTCCATCCTCATAGTCATGGTTTATTTGACAAAAGCTAGTTAAACTGGTTAAGGGGTGGGAGTACTATTTTTAATTAAATAACAAGAGTTTTCAAGAGACTAAGGCTAAGTCTGCTTCTGTAAGGGTGCAGCCAATTTGGAGCAGATATGTGGAATAAAGCATATGGGGCTGATGATACTTAATTCACACCACACACATTTCAGAGACTAGAATAACTTTAGTCTAGTTCCATGAATTAAAATGTCTGTCACCTCCTGGAATACATTTTTTTTGTTAAATTTCATCTTGAAAAAAATCTACTTTTCAGTCTCCAAGACTTCTCCAGTCTATCAAGCTATAAACCAAAGGGAGTTAAATGGAATTATTAGGATATCTATTCCACGTGCACAACTCTGGTCTCATCTAAGACATTTACATAGATACACTTTAAGCAGTGGTGACACATAGAATACAGAATAAGAGAAAATAAATTACATAGGAAATGGAATAGTAGCTAAAGCACAAGTAGAAAAGGAAAGAAAACAAAGTAATATAGAGTACAGAAATGCAACACTGAACAAACAAAATCTTTCCACTATTTGAACTAGGAGTTTAATTATTTCTCTAAGTTTCTCCTATATAATCATAACTACATATTCAGCAGATATATTTTATTGGATTTGCAAACAACAGGATGTATCAAAGCTTAAAGAGGTAGGGGAAGGTACGGAAAAAAGAAATTGGCATCTAGAAATATATGGAGAATTTCTATGATGAATACATTTCTTTTTTTTTTTTCTCATAGAATAGTTACAAGGATGATAGTGTGAAAAAAAAGTGTTCTGAGGTGCATCTGGACCAGAAATCTGTTCAAATGAGTAAATAAAGAACTAGGCAACTTTTTGCCAGTTGCTTACAGATAAGAGTACAAAAAACAAGGAATCATAGCTAACTATATGCTAATGAAGCTATCTTTTCCATCAGCCCACTGACAGCACTGTTATAATTATAGACTTAGGTTTCTTTCACACCTCTTATATGTTGCTATGACTTAAAAATTCTAAAATGCTAATAACTCATGTAACCTTGTGGACTTCAGTGCTATCACACTACATTTATTTGATCTACAGATCCTGTTTTTAGAATTTCTTGTGTACTGTAACTGATGTCCCTTGTGCATCTTCATTACAATCCCACTCTCAGTATGGTAATTTAAAGTGAAGTCCCTTCAAAATTCTGAACTTTGAAGTATTTTGAAGACTCCTTCAAAATAATAAATGTTTAATTTTTAATTCCTGGAATAATTTTCATATTTTGTTTTACAAAATATATATAATTCTAACCAATTACTGAACATAAATTGTTGCTTTCCCCTTAGGTAATTTTAATAATGATCTCAACAAATTTGCCCATTTTTTTATAAACACCAACAGGTCCACAAGACTATCAGGCTGGAAGTGCACTATCATCATTTTACAGAAGCAAACTCAGACACAAAGTTCCTAAAGGCTTATTTGTTTCAGAAATAGTAGTCCAGTGAAACACAAGGCAGAATTATTTGAACTGACTGTGTAAACTCAGTTTTGATCCAAAAGTATTCATGAGAATTTCAAGGTCACTTCCAACTTGGAAGTTTATGATTTATTGTCTAAGCCAAATTATGCAAGCCACTGTACTTCTGGACTTAAGAGTAAAACAACAATTGCCTGACATGAGTGTGCTATGGGCTGTTACAAAGTAGTCTAGCTATTTTGATGACCTATGGGCAAGTTGCAAAAAGACAAAAAATCTATTGTAGTTTTTTTTTTTAAAAAAAACCCTTACCAACCAACCAAAAAAACCCCACACAGCAAAAAAACAAACAAAAAACAAAACCAAAAACAAACAAATAAACCTGAACATATAATACTATAAGGACATTTAAAAATTTAAGGAACTTCTTTTTATTAGCTATAACCTAATTTTGTCTCTATCAGTTTCTGATCTCATCACCATATTTGAGAGTGCCATTGGTAAAATTTTCAGCATGACTGAAATCGACCTTTTGGGTTTTGACCATTTGGGTTTTTTATTCCACTTTGCATTTCATAATGCTTTTACAATTTGTATCCTGCATTCTATAGTATCAAATGTACTTAGAGAATTTCTTTTGTTAGGAAAAAAAGTAGAGCACTCTACCTGACCAAATTAACACTAAATGATGTGATATAGATACATATTACAGCTATAGCTATTGTGGAACTCAACATTTTTACAAAATCAGTGGTTAAGAAACAATAATACCATCAAGTGTATTGTTGTGCTCTACATTAGCTCATCTGAATCTCTAGCAGACCATAATGGTTATCTTTTTATGAAAACAGTGTCGCATGATATTTATTGTGAACTGTTAGGGTGTTAAAAGTGGACTTACTATTAAAATATTTCTTATTTTCTCAGGTGAGTGAAAAAAAGATACTGTACATATCTGTAAGGCTATTACAGGAGACTGTTCAAGGAAAATATTTCTATTATCCAGAATGCATCTTAGATCAAAACTAAGATCAAAATAAAGAATTGTAAAGGGGGGCGGGGAATTAAAATTAAACCCTCAGCTCTGTCCCAGTTTAAATGGGACAAGGGTCTTTTGCTGAGGATGAATTAGGAGGAAAAGACCCAAACTTCTTTTTCTAAGCAATTATAAATCCGAAATTAAGAGGCTCCAATTGAAGGAAAACAAATTATGGAAAAGGGGAAACAAAAAAAATAACAGCCCTTTATTAAAAGGTATGTGTGTATTAACAGGAACACAAAAAAACTAAGTAAAACAACCAAGCAATACTCCTATACCCACCAATAATCCCCTTCGAGAACAAAACCGATAAACCGGCAAAAAAGAAATTTAAATAGTTCAATTTTAGCACCCTTTGATGCAGTTCCAGCCACAGTCAGCAGGGGGCGCCGTCGGGTCACTGGAGATGCAAAATTTGTAATGTCCTGTACCATTCACCAGGTGGCGCTGTTGGGTCACTGAAGGTGTAAAAACTTGTA
>VXAW01010913.1:72036-101559 GCA_013399735.1 Tyrannus savana
GACCTATGACAGCTCAGAAACTGTGGCAAACACACCTCTACAGATATACTTGAGCATGGGTAAAAAATACTATCTGTTCTTATATGTAAACATTAAGTATATTAAATACGATGATAATTTCGTTATAACACTAGGAATCACAGTTACAAAAGGCAACATGCATTTTAGTTTCATCAATAAGAGATTTTGAGGAATATTCTGATTTTTTTTCCTGAAGAATTAATTAATATAGATGAAAAATAAAGAAAATCTGCATCTACACATCATTTTGATACCACAGAAGAGCACACCAAATAATTTTCACTGGGATCTAGATGACTGTCATGTTTTTAAAAATTTCTGTGTTGTTCAACTAAAGTATGTTGTTTGAAAAACCTTTAGAATTTTGAGTGATGTGTAAAAAATCAGAATCTACATACTAGTTTTCTTCACATATACATTAAAAAATACAAACACATTTTTTATGAGGGGAAATGCAAATATCAATAGCCACACAAAAGAAAAAAGTGTATTCTCAGTCATCTCACAAACCATTTTTTTTTCCCGTTCCAAGAAAGTGTTCACTTTCAGTGTGATATCGGCAAGATGTTAATAACAAAACTTTCTGATGTCTAGCTCATTCAGATTTTGATGTTATATCTTCAGAATCTGGAATTAATATTACAACTTTTGCTAGATGATTACTTCCACATAGTATCTTGAAGTAATTGTACAGTAATTATATTCACCTAACATAAAAGGTGTTACTTTTAAGCTCATGATGCACATATATCATCCCCCCATGGTAATATTTGGGTCTCTTTACTGTAAGGACTGCATGAACAAAGGAACCTAACAGAAGCAGATAATGTGTTTAGTTCACCCATCCCTATATTAAAGATCCAAGGTTTCTTATAAGATACCAAGTGGTGTTCAGTAAGAGACACTTATAAGAGATGCTCTAGGCAAAAAAGGTCACATAAATTTCTGTGATTTATGGCATGCTGTATATATCATTGTTTGATATGAACTTCCATTTTTACATGTTAGCTTTCTATATGTATGTATCATCATCTGGATTGTTTCCTCAAGCTATTTCCCAATTTCTTTGAGTCTTCCATGTGTAAAGAATAAAAGTGCACAACATTTAAGACCATCCATTTTCCTAGGTGTCATCTCTGAAAAACTACTTTTTTATTTAAGATACACTTCAAGCTGACTATAACTATATAAATCATAGTCTAGCAAACAAGAACTTTCCCAGTAGACAAACACATTTAAAATGTATCAGTTTATTGCAATGTTTTAAAGAGGGGAGAAAGAAAAAAAAAAAAAAAAAGGAAAAAAAAGAAAAAAAGAAAAAAGAAAAAAGAAAAAAGAAAGGAAAATAGAAAAGTTCACCTGAAATAATACAGGTTAATGAACAGCTATTTTTACTCAACACTTCTCCTTCTTTTTGACTCCTGCTGTTCTTCATTTGGTCTCTTATATCTGACCAGTAGGGAAAAAAAAAGTACATACAAAAACCCACTAAAATTTTGTGACGAATATTATACATTTCTACAGACTATGTTTCACCATGTGACTATTTCTTGATCTGGAACTTCATGTCTAAAATTAGATTTACCAAAAGGAGAGTAAAATAGAGCAAAAGCCGTATAACATAGCTGTGCAGAGACTGTCTAATCTCTTAAAGATCAACTTCTCTGTCCATATAATGAAACCTACAGCACCATTTCCCTCACAGTGGGGTAGAAAGAGATGCAGACAGGAGGATTTATTTCTTCTCATTTAAAAAGGCTGTATAACATCTCAGTCAAAATAAATGGTGACAAGTCTAACAGTATATATAAGATTCATAGGAAAAGTGACTTTAAGAACTAAAAGGTTAAAAGGTGTTTCTTCACTCTCCTTTCTAGCTGCTCAGAATAATTTTTAATTATGAGTAACCACTAATTACTATAGCTTTTGTAGCTGAAAGGAAACACTTATGTATGCATCTGTATGTTAAGGTAATATGTACTGGCTAGTGAGTGCCTGATGAGTGCCTTTAGACTGCAGATGTTGTTTCTAGAAACAGTTGTGTGATTAAAGCAATGTGGTATAGAAGAAATGTGTTTAAGAAAGTGTACGGTGGAGTTTCACAAACTCTAATATGCAAAGTATCACTGAGTACTGACAATACCTCAACTACTTTCTACCTCAGCTTTGAAGAATTTGGAAATCCTTGGAGAGGTCAACTGTTTAAAAGAGCTCTCTACATCAGATGTACTTTGAATATTTCCTCAACCATTATAGAATGGCAAAATCCTATGTTGAGATGTTAAGAAAGACCATTGCAATCGAGATATCTTAAAATATTTTAAACTTAATGCATAGCTGAGACTCCATTCATTATACAGAACGTGTTTTAAGCAGATGTTTACAGCACAGCCTTGTTATGTGGTATATAGTGTGCCATCTAGAGATGGAATGCTAGCAAAGCACTCTTATGTTATCTAACTTCTGAGCAGGTCAGGTCCAATGACAGATCTTTTAGATGATGCTTTATCTTATGTATCTAGCCTTGATGGATTTTGCTTTGCTTGGGCTAGCTGAAATGAAAAAGAAAGGACAAGATGATAACAGCTTGCTCAGTGACACATCACAACACATCAGCATGGTGTTGTCCCACTTTTCATCCATACTCTACCTACATAGTGTTGCTCAGAGTAAAGTAGATGCAGGAAATAAGAAATGTCAGTACTCTTCATAAGCCTTTTGAATAGATGTGTGGATAGATGGAGAAGATCAAAGCAGAATGACAAATGCCTTAGGAGGGAAAGGAGATTTCTTGGGAGAGGATATAGATCAATGGTAATAAACTGTGATGATAGATGAGGTAGGGCAGAAAGTGAAACAGAAAAACAGTAGTAGGAGTTCAGGATAAAAAAGCACAGTTTAAAATAAGCAAAATAAGAAAGAGAAGGGATGATTTAGCACTTTGAGGAAACATTAGTATACAGATATTGCATCAGAAGAAGAACTAAAATATTTTGTTCTGGTTTGGTTAAGGTATGTTGGTGGAATGTGTGGGAGGAAACTGTTTCAGTAGTCCTTCCCTCTGTCTATTCTTCTAGCTTCATTAGCATATTCCACCATCTCGCAGCACTTTGTACTTCATGGCTTCATGCATTGTATTTTCAGGTTTACTGTCGTTTGGTCTTCTTTTTTTCCATATGAATTTCTATGAACTATTACCAATAATGACTGGTAATGACTCAACAGCTACACACTGTAAGAAAAAGTATCTGCTTGCATTTGCTCTAAACTATGACTGGATCCCTTTATTTGATGGTACTGGTTCTTGTACTGAGAAATATTACATGATTTTTCTCCTTTTCCATGTTTATTCAATTCAAAATTTTATAGAACTATGTTACCAAAGGTACTGAGACACTGGAACAAGCTACTCAGATGAGTTGTGGATGTTTCATCCCTGGAAGTGTTCAAGGGCAGGTGGGATGGGGCCCTGAGCAACCTGATCTAGTAGGTAGCACCTCTGCTCATGGCAGGAGGGTTGGAACTAAATGATCTTGAAGGTTCTTTCTAACACAAACCATTCCATGTTTCTATGATTTTGAAGTTATTTATTCAGCTTTGACTAAAATGTTTTTATTTTCCAGATGTTTTGGTCATCAATATATGGCCCTCACACATCAAGTCAAATGCTGGAGTTGTTGATCTCTTTTAAGCTTAGCATTATTGTGGCTGATTACATATATACATAGATGTTTATGTATGTATACATAAAGTATGTAAGTCACAACACCACAAAAAATTAGGTTGCTAACAAAGAGATGTAATTTCTGGATTTTTGTCATATTTTTTATGTCAGGTTTGACAAATATAGCAACTGTAGTATTGGAAATATTTCTGGCAAGTACAAGCAATGACATTTCTCAGAGATGAGAGATAAAGGAGATTTCATACTCTAATCTTCTCATGTCAAGCTGTTCGGAAAAGAAGAATCCATACAAAAATATAATTTGACAGATATAGTGCTCCTACCATGTTTCTGAGGAGAGGAAACATTGTTTCTTCTGTGGCTAAATTTTCCTAACAGTAATAAAAAAGCAGTGCAGTACATATATGAAAAAAAGACTAATGGACTTACATCACAGAACTGATCCCAGTATAGAAGTAAAAATAGTTTAAACCTTTCAAGTGGTCACTCTGTGAAATACACATCAATATAACATGACTTTCACAGGCTTTTACTACAAAAAGTAAATCAGTGATACCTGCATGTTTTTAAATTGGTGGAACAGAGTGTAATTTCCTCTTCCCGATACTGCAGGGCCTGCACAGTTTCCAAACACCCAGAAAAAGAGAGTTTATGGCTAGGGCTTCAACTATGCACCTTTTTATAGTTTATATGTTGGTTAGTTGACTGTTGTGGGTGAGAGTGGAGGCTTTAGACAAAGTTCATTAGATAAGCCCTCTTGTTGAGTCACAAGCTGCTGAAAGGACCCCCTTGCTTTCCAAACTCTTTCTCAGAGAGGAGCCTAGGTGTGGCTAGGTCCAACTTAGCCCCAGACTTTGTCAACTGTTTAAGTACAATTTTGTCCTGCAGGGTTAAAAATGGCAAGCCAGGAATACTTATATAAAATGAATTATCTATTACAACAAATGGTTAGAAAAAGGATCTTAATCAGAATTATTTACTACACAAAATAAAAGCTAAAAACAGTTAGTAGTGTATAGTGCACTATATCAAAGGAATTATACCAAAACAATTATATTAGAGCTAGCAAAAAGAAACTATTATTAAGTAGAGATTGTTATAACTCACCATACCAAAGCTTGTGAGCAGATCTTTCTCTTAACCTCGAGGAGTATCCTTGAAGGCCCTACACTACTTCAAGGGAAAATCTCCACACACTCCAACAAGGGGTATGTTAGAAGAATCTGACCATATGAAAGAGGACTGGACTTCTTTAGTATAAAGTGACTGACTGACAGTCACATCTCCAGGTCAGTTTACCAGTTTATGTGCCACATCCTTGCCTCACTAGCAGTATGTTGATTTGGGGTTGATAAGCCAGACTGGTTTTAGCATCACCTGGCCCTCTCTCAACCCATCACTGATAGGTTTGCAAATAGGGCATTGTCCTACTAAGTTGCTTGACCACATTCCAAGATGGAAGAGCCCTGCTTACACTGACTAAAATAGATAGAAAGGTCTGGTTTGGTGTTTATGTGGGGTTTATGTGATTTGATTTGGTTTTAGTTTTGAATTTTGCTGGTTTTGATGTGGGTTTTTTTGTTTGCTTGTTTGTGGGGTTTTTTTGTTTGTTTGTGTTTTTTGTTGTTGGTGGTTTGGTTTTGTTTGGTTTGATTTTTAATCAACTCTTCTAATGTAGAGGAGATGATGTGTGCAGAGGAAAGCATACTTCAGAACAATGGAACCAGATACTCAAAATAACCTCAGTGAAGAACTTCTCTTAATAACCAATAACTGTCTTTACTCTCACAGATCAGAAGTTAGTTACAACTGACTGTACATAATGCAGAGGAAAGGTCTGGATGTCCTAAAAACTAAGCTGGTTTGCTCAGCACACATGGCCTAATTGTGTTCCAAAAGTCACTTTGTTTTCGATGTCAAGCAAAATGCCTAAAAAGCCTAAAATCCCCCAAAATGCCTAAAATATATCCAGAGGAAAAACTGTGAAACAAAGGACTTGAGAAGGGAAAGAAGACTTTTGCATTTTCTTTGGTGAAAAAAACCTTGTTCTCAGAAGTGAATAATTATCTTCCTGCTTTTAGAGCTCTCAGCTAGGGGGTCCTTTCTCCTGCAGTAATTCTGATATAGACAATCAGCAAGTGATGATCCCTATTCACAATGACTTCCAAAGCAGTTTTTGGTAAATATGAATAAAAAGATAAGTTTTGCAGCCAAAGAACAGGTAGAAAAATGGTATTCAGACACTAAGTTCTATTGAACGTTCAGGTTTGGTTTATTAGCTTAATATCAACATATTAATTTCAACATTAATATTGGTCAGTGAACAGTCTTGTTAATTAACAATGATTATGAAGCTATACTGTGTTTTCATCCTTCATATTTAAATGAGGGCAAGATCAAGGATTTGTAAAAGGGATTGGAACTTTAAATCCACTTTCATCTTCTTTTGGGTGGTTATTATTCCTTCACTTTAAAAATGAAGCTTTATTTTGCAGGTCCTCTATCCTTTTACATTTTTGTATGCATCATATTGTGCTATCTGAATTAGAATTTTCTAAAACTCTTGATTTTGGAGACTTAGACATTCGTAATGCTGTAGAAGACTGAATGGAAGGATACATAAGCACAGTGATGGGGAGATCTTCAGAGCAATACATTTTGAAATAATTAGGTTAGATAGGATTACATAAGAGAAGAATTCTTGATATTAGTTTATAAAAAAAGAATTGCTATCTGCTTCCTTAGAGAGTCACCTTCTTTTTGGCAGAATAATTTTATATAGCTCAGTCAAATATTTTAGTGCATTTCCTAATCTTTCCTACTAAATTTATTTTTACTTTCTTTTTAGGGCTTTGTGAAAATTGGAAATCCAACAAAAAAGATGTAGGGGTAGAAAAAAATTTTTAAAAAAACATGCTTATATGACTGAGATAAAATGACCATGTAAAAGAATAATAAATTATACTTTGTTTTCTGAGAAGGAAGGAGGATTCAGTTAATATTTTTGAAAGTGATATCTCTGTTCATTTTCATTCAGACCAGCAGGGAAAAAGATATTGCATGCTTTAAATTCAGTGACTCAGACCTGATTGAATAAGCCTGTTGTAGAAAAATCCATACATATAAGAATTGTTTCAGTGTGTACAGAACTGTTGTAAATAAAGATGTACATAAGTATCATAACCTTCATGCAGTCTCACAGAGGGCTTACAAGCATCATTAAAAATCCGTAATAGCTTTTTCTTGTTTTGTTTCCCACGACTTCTCTTTAAATAGAAGTTTTATTCTCAGAGACGAAACTAACAGAAGCTTAATAACAAGAAAACTAACAAAAGCTCTACAAGGATCAGATGGGGTCAAGAAGTAGGAAAGGTGTTTTCACAAGCTCAGATCTCAATCTCTGTCACATGAGTCATCAAGTGTGACATGATAAACAACAGACTGCACAAATAACTGCAACTTTCTACGTGTTTTAAACTTCTCTGCTCAATAAAACCCAAATTTACTCATGAATTTCTGGACTTCTACATCACTTGCTCTGAGCTGTGTTTGCTCAATTGACACACATCAGGGATTTCAGTATATACCATCCATTTCTTGGTATGAAAGTAGCCTGTGATTCCATCTTCATACATTTTAGGTACTCTGAAAAGGTAAAAGAATATACACAAAAATTATATTCATACATCTTAAGGTGACTGTCATACCAAACAGCCAAGAGAAAATCCATGGATAAGTAATATATAGCCTTTTCTCAAAGCTAGAGTATGGTTTCTCACCTTGTTTTATTTAGATGTGTCAGCACAGCTTGAGGTAAAAAAGCTAAAAGCAGTGTTGGTGCATTTACTATTGCTAATCAATTTAGTCTAAGTGGGACTAAGAAATCACAGAAACTCATTGAGAAATTCTATATACTCGTAATTTTCTCTTCTACTGACTTATGCCTCTGTTTCTGCCAGCTGTCTCACAATCAGAATATTTCCATTGAATAGAACAATGTTATAAAGAATAGGTTTTACCCCTAAATCTAATATATGCTGCCATTAAATGCAAAATGATCAAAATTTTGTGTTGAGATGTGCAAAATTATAACATATAAAAACCTTTTTGCAACGATATTTTAAAAGCTTGCTCAAACTTGCTACTCAGGACACCTATTTGCCATGTTTAAAACAAATACATATCACTATGCTACATTTCACTATTTTCTTTCTCCAGAATGAGGACCTTGAGATTAGCACAGAGACAGAAAGAAACATCCTTTGATGTGAATGAGACTTTCTGCACATATCTGAGGGCAGAATTTTTCTCTGATAGTAAATATTTCTGTAGTACAAAGATAAAAAAGGATAATACATTCAGAGAGCAAAAAGGTTATGTGAAGGGAAAGAACAAAAGCTGTAATGGTATTCCACATTCTGCTGTTGCACAGGAGTTTATAATTTTTGTATTTGACCTCACTGACAAGCTCCAGGACTTTAAAACCTCTGAAAATTGGGCAGCACCAAAAAAAGTATTTACAGCTCAAACTTTCTACTCTTAAAAGAAGTATGAAATCACATCCAGCTAAAATTATCAGCAAAAAGTGCTCTTCTTGCATTGATCTGTTGTAGAATACAGTACCCACTGATGGTAGAAAAATATTTAGATCTGGATATACACACTATACTAACAGAAATTTCATTTGAAGAAGTATTGCCAAAAATCTCTAAACTTTTAAAACAAACAATTCATATAATGAATCTTTCTATATCTTTCCACAGCGTATGTAACAAAGTTCTAAAAAATAAACCTTTCTTTTTCTAAAACTTCAAAACAAGGGATTCTACAAGCTATTTTTGATCTCAAAATACACCAATTGAAAAGCTTCTCCTGAGACATAGTCATCCTCTAGTTAGTATCTCACCACTACCACTCTTTCTGATGAAGGACTTAATAATTTTATCTTATGATTTCTACAGGTAACAATAAGAAAGACTTAATATTCCCCTTTGGGGAAAAGAAGGAGAGAAATCTATATAAGCACAAAATAAAAATTACCTCTCATGGTTCTTTATACACTCTACATTGGTTATGAAATTGACAATGAAGCCAAAAAATATTACTAACTTAATATTATGTGTAGCCATAACTACTCTCTCTCAACCAGGGCAACCTCACAGTCATTTCAGAAGATAAAAATATTGTTATCTTTATCACAAAACAGAAATTAAAGGTTTATTCAACAGTGATTTTTTCCAATCTAGGATAACCCAGCATATATCCATTCCCAAGGATTTCCTGCCTTTACCAACAGTGATGTTATACATAAGAAAGAAAAAGGTGGAATTTTTCACTCTGTAGAGCCCTAATTGTAAATAAGCAGGGTCAAGACCTTTGTATGAAAATAAATATGACAAATATACAGTGAGACTGTGCACCCATAAAAAAAAAAAAAAGGAGTTGCTTTTGCAAGGACTTAAAAGGCATTAAAAGATGTATTTAAATTAAGATTATATACATATCTTAACCATGATATCTACACATAGTTTAAGATAATAATTTAGACATTTAAATATGTGTAAATAAACATAAGTATGCAATTTAAAAAGATTATTTTTACATTATTGTTATACTCAAAGTAGGAATATATTACACTTTCCTATTCTATGATTGCATTAGTTCACCTATGGAAATAAAGACTAGATGATCAGTAATGTGTAGAGAAACTGGATGGCCATAGCTATTAGATTTTGAAGACTGTGGACCAAAACCCACTCTGTTCTCTACTATCTAGCCAGTATCTCGTGAAGACTTTGACTTGCCATGCTGACAGACCTGACTGGGGAAAAAAATCATATCAACAAATCCAACAAACAGAAAGAGATAAGAAAGAAAAGAAAGAAAAAGAGAAAGAAAAAGAGAAAGAAAGAAAAAGAGAAAGAAAGAAAGAAAGAAAGAAAGAAAGAAAGAAAGAAAGAAAGAAAGAAAGAAAGAAAGAAAGAAAGAAAGAAAGAAAGAAAGAAAGAAAGAAAGAAAGAAAGAAAGAAAGAAAGAAAGAAAGAAAGAAAGAAAGAAAGAAAGAAAGAAAGAAAGAAAGAAAGAAAGAAAGAAAGAAAGAAAGAAAGAAAGAAAGAAAGAAAGAAAGAAAGAAAGAAAGAAAGAAAGAAAGAAAGAAAGAAAGAAAGAAAGAAAGAAAGAAAGAAAGAAAGAAAGAAAGAAAGAAAGAAAGAAAGAAAGAAAGAAAGAAAGAAAGAAAGAAAGAAAGAAAGAAAGAAAGAAAGAAAGAAAGAAAGAAAGAAAGAAAGAAAGAAAGAAAGAAAGAAAGAAAGAAAGAAAGAAAGAAAGAAAGAAAGAAAGAAAGAAAGAAAGAAAGAAAGAAAGAAAGAAAGAAAGAAAGAAAGAAAGAAAGAAAGAAAGAAAGAAAGAAAGAAAGAAAGAAAGAAAGAAAGAAAGAAAGAAAGAAAGAAAGAAAGAAAGAAAGAAAGAAAGAAAGAAAGAAAGAAAGAAAGAAAGAAAGAAAGAAAGAAAGAAAGAAAGAAAAAGAAAAAGAAAGAAAGAAAGGAAGAAAGGAAGAGAAAGAAAATAGTATGGTATATGATATTAGAATGAAGAAAGAAAATCATAGAAAAAGCTAAGCATACTGAGTAAAGAAAGGGGCGTGAAATTCAACTATATGCAGCAGAATGCAATGAATACCTTACCCATCACTAAGCTTATTGTGGCTTTTGATTTGGTTGTATTTTTAGGGGGATTTTGTTGGGTTCTTTTGGATACTAAAGCATATTTTACCTGCATAGAGATAGACCCAGAGGAAAAATATCCTAATATGACAGTCATGTGTTTTGATACTAGACAATGAATATGACTACATTTTTTTTAAATTTACAAATATATGTCTAATTAATGTGTTTTAAGGACCAGATGTGAGCAAAACAATTTTTACAACAGCATTTTAAAAAATACACTGAAAATAAATTTGATATACAAAGGAATCTTTCTAGATGGAAATGAGGACGTTCCATTTGCAATAATGACAGATCATGCAATTTTCCAGTGAAGATATTCTCCACCATCCATTTTATTCCCTAACATGTCGAAAATATTCCCAGCCTTTTAGAGTTAACTACAAAGGCCCATTTGGCAGACTCACCATCTTTGATAACATAATTTTTAATCTGCTTCTGTAACCCATGAGAATCTTTTAATAAAGAGATTAAAGTATTGAATTTTTATTCTTCACGCTCAAGAGGACAGTGTTTGACCCTGATGACTAATTGAAAGCTAAATTTTATTGCATTATATTGGACACTAATTAGACCAGTTGGAACACTTTTCTAGGAATGCAAGAGTTACTTAAAAAAACTCCTCAGTATTTAGGAAAAAAATGGAAGGAGTACAGAGAAAGGGACAAAGAAAAGAAAAAATACCTACTTCAAATCATCAGAAATGAAGTGGGAGTTCATAACAGAATTAGATTAAAAATAAAGAGGATTATAATTTAATTAAATTGGTATGTCGCAGAGTTACAGTTTATCAGATTGTTTTTATGGTTTTTTTTTTAATATCCTATTTTGAGATAAGAGAGTTTCTCATCAGGAACATGAGTTGTTTATATATACGATACAAAATTTTGTCTTCTCAGTCAACAACTGTTATTTTACTTGCAGCAGCATTAACTAACACCCTTAGTCCTCAAGCAAGTTCCTCTAATAAATGCACTTTAATGTAAACTGACAATATTTTCCCAAATAAAGTAAAATTTTTGTAGCATAAGGGTATGTAAATAAATTATACTGCTTTAATGAGATTCATGATCCAAAGATCTGCATTGGGCAGTAGTAGTGATGCTCACCCAGAGTAGCAAACATTTTACAGCCTGTGTTAACATATCTAACATACTGCTGCTTTCCTCTGTGTGTGTGTGTATTTTGTTCATTTTTCTGACAGAGGACATCATCTGGATTGAAAAAGAAAAGGTACCTCAGTAGCTCTTCCATTTTTTTTTTTTTTCTTAAACAGTCCTTGCGTCACGCTGATAATGATGTGGTGAAACTCCTTGTTTCGAAGATTACACTTGCTCCTACTTAATTATTCTGGGAAAAGAGACAATGGATAGTGTAAGCCATGGTAGATCTATTCTGTCCTACTCCCCCTAAAGCCCTAGCGATACCAGAAAGTAATATTCGTTTCCATCAGAAATGATCAACAAGCTGATCTCAGATGGCTACACAATTGCTAGGGCTGACACAAGACTGAGTGTGAGCTCACACCTGAAAGTAAGAGGAGAAAGAAAGAGAGGGATGGGCATGAGGAAGAAAACGAGAGGGAGAAAGGAGTGAGAACACAAGGGTGAACAGGCCTTTGCAACAGCAATTCATTAATATATTGGCATATGCCAATCATGAAAAGTCAGAGCAAGGTGCAAGAATTACATAATGGAAACACTATAGTTTTTTCAGGTGTTCTACTCCCGAATATGAGCAAAAGCCTTTTGCAACACAGTGTTCTGATTAGTTCAGTACTTGATAAACTAATCTTTGAAAATGGTCATTGCAATTTTAATTTTTAAATTAATTGATTTTTTTTCACTAAACACAAACTGTTGCATATCATTAATCATCAAGTTGCATAATTTTCTTTTCTCAAGGAAAGATGGAGAAGATGCACACATACATACATAGTTGTTTTACAGTGAACTGAAGCACCCACTTAGCTGAATCACAGCCAGATCAATACATTTTCTATTCTAGTTTTATGATCAGTTTTAAGTGTCATGTGCACCAACATTGAGGTTGTTTGTGGGGGGGTTTTTGTGGTTTTTTGTTTGTTTTTTGTTTTTTTGGTTTTTTTATGGCATGTTGTGTTGTAGGACTAATATGAAAGGTATATTTTTGAAATTATTAAAACAGCACTACATTTAAATACTTTCAAACTAACCTAAATCACTTAAAAAAAAAAAAAAAAAGCAGTCCTTAAATAAAGAAAATATTCTTTTTTGGTCACACACATACTTGCACCCTTTAAAAATATGACAAATACTCCTTTCATTTGCATCATTATTCAAACTGTAGGCACAAAAAATTCAAATGAACCCTAATTAGAGTTATTATCTTAAAGCTTCAGTAGAATAGTTCTCATCTATATTAAAGAAGTTTCTATTTCAAAGGAAAACTCTTTTGCAGTGAAAGTCATACATAATGTTACAGATAATTTTTTCTCTCTTGTCAGAAATCAATCATGTTTTTGTCATCATTAAGGAGAAGAGTTGGTCTTTTTTAAGATAGAGGACAAAAGTAGCTTGTCATGAAATATCCCTACGTAATTAAAATACCTCTACTAATAGGTTCCTATTTAAAATTAAGTCTTCCTCATTCTTCAATTGATGTTAATGGGCAACAGAGGAAAACTAGCACATATAAAGAAAATTAAACAGTGCAAATTCAGACACAGATTCTCACACATCTCAAGATTTGTTGTGATGTACATAAAAGAAAAGGGAAGATGATAATATAGGTGAAATTTAGCACTGCATAAAAATCCCCACAGAAATAAACTTCTGACCTATTGTAAACAATGACAATTCATATTTTAAGCTCAAGAGATCATGCACCCAAATTTATCTAAAAATTTCCTGGATATCCAAATGCCTAGTGTCACTATGTACTTTTGGAGCTCATGAAATCGGAAGATAATCCAGGCTGATCAGATAAACTTTGGGAGGTCTCCAGTCTAACCTCCTACTCACAGCCAGAGGACAGCCTGGCTCCATCCTCTTAACAACCTTCTCTTGTCTATATATATGTCCACAGAAATGACTGTGAGGGCCCTTGGAGCTCACTCACTTCCAGCTTGAACAAACCCTGTCCCCTCAGCTTCCCCTCATGGGGAACATGCACCCACTCCCTGAGCATTCGCCCTAGAGAACTTGCTCCACAGAGATAATATTTTTTTTTTCCCAGGGAGCACAGTCCTGGGCACAGCACTCCACGTGAGGTCTAACAAACACTGAGCAGAAGGGGATAACAGTTCCCACCCAGCTGACTGCCCGTGCTCCTGCTCATACAGCCCAGATTGCTCATGGCTATCTGGGGCTCAGCTCACTGTCCACGAGGCCACAGAGACTTTCCCTCCGGGCTGCTCCCAGCTTGTCTGTCCATGGTCTGTGCCATCAGAGGCAGCACTTGTTCTTGCTCTGATTTTGCAAGGTCATTTGTCCAGCCAGCCCAGGACCTGCACAGCAGCCCTGCCTCCGGGGTTGTCAGGTGCTGCCCCTAGTTTGTTGTCATCCTTAGACTTGGCAAGGGTCTGTTCTGCTTCCTCCTGACTGTGCAATCATTTTTTCACCCATTCTGTATTACTCCCTTCCGGATTGTTACTTCTCAACACAGACTGCTGTGGGATACCATGTCCAAAACCTTGCTAAAGTCAAGGTAAACAACTTTTAGTATCTAATTCTCACCCATAGGCTTTTTTTCTCTTATCTCACAACAGAGCAATGAAACATTAGAAAGAACTTATTAGTTATTGTTGTACACAGCCAGAAAAATAATAGAGAAAGCTCTTTGAACAGAGTATTGTTTGTGCAACATTAGCACAATACATTGCTTTTTCACTAGCTAAATTAGTTACCACCTTGTTTTGTTCCTTTGTTTTTATTAACTTAGGCAAATAGCATTGCAACTACCTACCTACCACAACCTTTTCAAGCTTTCTGAAAGGAAAAGGCATTTTTTTCAGGTGAAGTTATTAGTGGCAATATGAAAGCCTGATAAAATTAAATGATTCACTGAAGAATATTGAAAAATACTCATCTCTCTAGGCTTCATTTCCTTTAGACAAAAAGGAATCCACAGAGAAAACTGCTTTTGGATATAACACTAAAGAATTTTACCAATATGTTGCTAATCATTTTTACCCTACAAATTCTATATCTCTCCTCTTTAATTTTCCTAATTAGTTAAATGGAAACAAAACAAAACAACGTGTAACATGAGATGAAGAATTCCATGAAACCAAAGGACCCTTAGTTGTAAAAACCATTTTTGCCCACTGAAAGCCAAAACGACTTTCTTTTTTTGGCAACTAGATGATCATGAAGCTCCATCTGTAATATATATCCAGGACTCCAGTGATTAAATTACCTCTTCTGAGCTGCAATCCGAGGTGTGAAACATCCGTCTGTGGGGCACTTGGGGCCAATGGATTTGGTCTTAGATTTTACTTTAGTCATAGAAATTGGATTACTACATAAAAACACTTAGTATCTTGCTCTGGAAGATAATTCTGTTTCCTTTATTCCATATCATAAATAGATCCAATGAAAGAAAAGAGCACGCAGAACATACTCAGTAAGTGAGTAGAACTGTTTGGATATAAGCAGGTAATTCCTGTTCACGTCTTACGTCGGTCATCATATACTGCTTTTGCGAACATCAGGCAAAGGCATCAGCAAGAGAATAGATGGAAAGAAAAATGCATAGTTCAGGCTCACACAGATCATGGAAATGAACAAAGATACGTGCAAATCAGGAAGACTTCACGACAAATTGGAATGTGTCTGTGCTTTCTATCTACTGTCTATGAACAGGACAAAAAAGCAGGATAAATTCAAGTGAGAAGAGATAAAAGTCTAAATAAAGAAAGTGATGATTTTATCTTTGACTTCTGAGGAACAGGGAGTACATCATTATGTGTCTTTGCTTCTACAGGCTCTAAAACCTTTTTTTTTTTAACTTCTGTCGTTCTGGGGTTTTGTGTCTATTTTTGTTTTTTAAGGTGTTCTTTCTTTGGAAGGGGTGGGTAGGTATTTTGTCCCATTTTGTTTAACATAACTTGAGATCTAATCTTATCCAAGTCTCTCTTGTTACCTCAGCAAGATAAATACTTTTCTATTTGCAAATACTTTCTTGAACTGCAGACAAAAAAAATTCATCTTAGTACTTCAGATATCACTGATTGCATTGTCAGTCAACCTTTTCAGTCTGACAGTATTTCTGACATTTTCAAAAGCTGAAATTAAATCTAGCATTACCGGCATGAACGATCTTTTTATCTTCTCACTCTGTGTTTTCCCTCAGTCTTAGCATTTGCAAAATACTCTGAATAGCCTTCCACAACATTTTTGCACCCATCAGTCTTATAGCCTACAATGCAACAACTGTCTTAGGGATGAAAGTACAGTTTCTTTGTTTTCTAAATGAAGTACAAATTTGCAAAATTTGCAATTTTCAGTAACTACGGTCAAAAATACTGGGCACAGTCAAGTTTCAGAAATATTTGATAATATCGAGTACTTCTATAAATATTGTTCTTGATTTATCCCACAGTAAAAAGGAAAACGTAAACCGGAGTGATCTGTATTCCCATAATCAGTATATCACTGAAAACATTTGAAATTAATTATATGTTTATGTATATCCCCAAAATGGTTGCAAAGAATATAGTGTTTCAGGTTAATGTCCATTCTGACTAGATGCACTGAACAAATCAAGTCTTGATGTCCAGAGGGAGAGCATTTTAGGCATCACTAAGTCATTGCCATAAAAGTTTGCAGTAAATGAAAATTTATGAGTAAAATCATTTCACTAATTAACAAAACACATTTCAAGAGTATGTGGAAGCAGAGTGTCTGCTCTTTTAAGGATATCTGGTCAAAGCAGCCATAAACAAGAGCATACAGGGGCAAACCTGACTGACAGTTGATAAGGGAAGTCATGATAAGAATAAACCCAGACAGATACACTAATTGGTAAGGATATGTGGAGGTGAGAAAGTTTTACTTTTCTTCAGTGTGATTGTCTAACTAACAACCTTCCAAATTGTGATGATAAGGGAGGGGGACAAACAGACAAAGATATAAAACCTGAACAATTAGCCTTAGTGAAGACAATAATCAGAGATGAACCTGATCCATCAGAATAATTGACAGGCTACCAAACAATTACAGGCAAACCAGGTCTTTGCAACTGGTAAGGATTCAAACATGAGGGTCCTGGATGTTGTGGATGCAGGGCAGGGGGGCTATGCCAATTAATGAGGCAATTAGCAAGTGAAGGGGATCTGGAAGGGGGAATAGAGAGAAAAGGGTATAACAGGGGCCAGTTGTATGTAAAAGGGGCCAGTCAGTAAGCTTGTCTGACAGCTCTATGCCTGATTACCAGTCTGCCCTATCATATCATTAAATATTTTCTCAACTCACTGCATGATCTCACTTTCTACCCCACATGTATGTGTGCCATGCATGCACTCAGTGCCAGTTACCTGGGGGATGAGCCTTAGTGGGCTGGGTGTGGGCTACTGGAGCCAGACTGGGGATATAGGCACCCTTGGCCCATGGGGTCTACTACTGCAGCAAGTGGGGTCTTAGCTCAGAGCTACTGAAGTGAGTTGGGGTCTTTAGCTTCCAGCTGTAGGGGGTGGAAGGGGGTGTGTGTGTGTGTGGGTATGTGTGGATGTGTGCGTTCCCAAAACCTGCTACAGCAGGGACTGACGTGAGTGAGGGTCTCTGCATGGACAGCTGGAACAGCACCATGTGTTCCTACTTCCAGCTGCTGGGGGTTGACAAGTGTCTGCATCTTCCCCAACCAGGTGAGTGTGCACTTGTCTGTGGCTTGTGCATAAATAACTTCCTTTCAAACTTTAAGCTGTACTCCATGTCAAGTAAAGGATCTTCAGGTCTGGGCCAGGGCATTAGGTCGACGTCGGGTACCTGTTCTTCAGAGGACTTTTATTGTGAGGTGCATGACAGATAAGTTTGTCAGTGAGCATCAAGCTGGACCACCTGGGGAGTCAGGAATCATGAAGCAGGTAAGGCGACCAGGACCTGGGCAGGTGTGCTGGGCAGATAGAGAGTCCATGATAGTACTGGGGGATGTGTGTGTGTGTGTGTGTGTGTGTGTGTGTGTGCGCGCGCGCTTATGAACCTGGAGAGTGTTGGTGGCCAGGGGAAGGTGTGGGGAGGGGTGGCTATGCTTCCAACGTCACTTGATACAGTGCAATTAATTTGACGACTCCAAGTGACACCATAATGACTGTTCCTAACATCCCAAACACACCAAAAAAGCAAACATCAATGTGAAGATGTACTTTCTCAGAATATGACAGAGCAACAGAATATGCTGAATCAGAAGGGCCCCACAAGGATCATCGAGTCCAACTCCTGGCTCTGCACAGGACCCTTCCCAAGAGTCATTTCTTGCAAAAAAATGCAACTCTGGTAGGCACTTTGGTGTTGTTGTAAGAATCAAGGTAAATAATTTTATATTTCTGCCTGCAAGTAAGAGAACATAAGGCCTCGCGTGCATTTCTGTTTGCCACAGCTGTACACAAAGTTGTGAGATGTATATACAGTGACTGATATATATTTTTGATAAAAGTCATCTGCTACATAAAATTAGCTTCAGAATGAGTATATAAATTTCTAATTGTCCTTTCAAAATGTTTAGCCCTTTATTTATAATAATAATTAAATTCTCTAAAACCTGTTTCTCTTTTATAGTTAGTATAATAGTACAGTGTTGAGTATTACCTATCTTGAAAGAAAGGAATGATTTTCCTCTTGACATGGCCCCACAATACCTTTTATTTGAGATGAGCTCAAAGAAGAATATATGAGAGAGAACGATAACAATCAAAGAATATCTCCCAGCACTGCAAGTAAATACGTCACACACACACACACACACACATATACAAAACCTCAAACAAACAAACAATGGCATCTAGGACAAAAAAGGTTTTGAATATTTTGCTCAAGTTGCAAAATTTTAATGTCATAACCTTAAAATACTTTTTGGGCTGAAGAAAGATTCATTTTTCTATTATTTCTGAAATAGAAAAACATC
Source organism: Tyrannus savana (assembly GCA_013399735.1). Lineage (NCBI taxonomy): Eukaryota > Metazoa > Chordata > Aves > Passeriformes > Tyrannidae > Tyrannus > Tyrannus savana. Next base: position 90,568 of record VXAW01010913.1, read on the forward strand.
TGATCATATGCAAACCATAGAATGATCATAAAATTACCTGAACTTTCTATACTTGAAAGTATTTTTCTGTTATTTTGAGCTCTCTCGCAGAGAGATTTTAGTGGTAGCAAGACACAGGAGATGGAGAAAATAAGAAACAAAACCACAAAGAAAGAGAAATAGCAGTATTTTCTCAGTGGTACCAAGAAAGCACTATACTATTCAGAGGCTTCCTTTTCATCCTAGTTCTATATGTAATTCAGTTAATGTTTCCACTAGCTCCTGGCCAACAGGAAGCACAAGTGCCTAAGATCATTTATTTTAAGCATTAAACACTGTATTAGTTGCATTAATCAGGCACACCAGCATGCTCAGAGGGAGTGGAAGGGGGGAATGGAAGTTTCCAAGATCTTTGAATGTTTTACAGCTAAAGAAACCTTGAAGTATTTTATCCTCTGGCCTTACACCCTTCTGCCTCTTCCGCTCTTATCTCACTGACAACTTTGAGTCATGACTCTTAGTAGGCTCCTATGTTAATGCTCATCTCTCATTAGGTAGCAGACTGTTTTCCTCCTTGTCAGACTAAGAGTACAACTGAAATCAGTTCAGTCTTTCTTTAAAGTAAGCTTTTTCAACAACATAGCATGGATTGTAACTGTCTAGGGAAACTTCCAGCCTTAGCAATTCTCAACTAAATATGATTAAGAAATTAAAGCATCTTTTTCCTTTTCTTTAAGAAACAGAAGATTTTTTTCTTTAAAACAAGATTTCAGTCTTACTGCACAGTGTGTTCTTTGCCTTTGACATTTAGCAGCATGAATGATTGATAACTTAGCATTACTTAGGCAGATTAATCTCCATGTAGATTCAGAGCAGGAAGAAAGAGACATTCAAATTCTGTGTCTCACTACCTGCACTACTGTAAATTAGAAATGTCAAAAATGTAATTCATCAATTTATATGCACTGAAAGACCCCAGTATTTCTTTTTAAATACAACCAGAAGGTAAAATAACTCTTTTGGCCCAAACTATATCCAAATTTATAATTTCTATTTAAAACTCCTGCAACATTCCTTATCACTGTTTAAGAATGCCCTGCCATTTAAAGAAGAAATTAATTAGAATATGAGGATAACCATTAACATTCATTAGCATAGAAGATGCAGAACAAACAACATTGTTTCAAAAATATATGCTGCAAGTTTAAAACAATTCCATATTAAAAGAATTTTTAGCTGTTACAAGAAAAAAAAAAAAGTACAATTAACAGTATCGGGAAACTGCTTGGAAAGCTTTACTTGTATTTAAAAGGGCTGAAATGGAGAAATTTCTGTAGGCTATGCCTGTGTCTCAAGACTACTTAGAGAAAAAACACACTACCAAAATGCCCACACTATCACAGAGGTTATAATAGTCATGACATGTTATATTCCAGTCTACTGTCATAGATAATGGTTTCCAGGGATAGGAGCTGACAGGCAGTATGTCAAACTTGGACCTGCACCAAGCCTCCTTGAACACAGTTAAATTCCTACTAAAATTTATTTTCTGCTTTCAAGTGCCCTACCAGCTCCAGCAAAGGACCACAGCTTGACTCACAGACTTCATCTCTTCTCCATCCTCATTCAGGTATTGAGGGATTTCTGTATCAGCTGATCTCTATTTTGTTCCCTCTTGGATGATGCAACACTTTCAAGAATCAATTAGAGTGGAATATTTCTTCACATAAATAAAATAAATCTTTAAATTAAAAAAAGGCAATAGAACATTCAATGTAATCACAGTTTAACGACTTCTGCTCTTTATACAGAAGTAGGAAAATGGATGAACTGTTATGTTATTCTGTAAAAGATTATTATCTCAGTTTTGTCTTCCTCGCAGTATAGCACTGTAAAAACCAAATTAAAAATTGTCGAAATTATTAGATAACATAACAAAATATAATTAATACATATAATATAACAAGAACAAACCAATTAAATAGATTGAATTCTCTGATGGAAATACACCATAGCTAGAAAACAAACGCATAAACATCTTAGAATGAAAGGCAAGCAATAAGTGAGTGCAATTATATTCTTCAGATGTATTACTCCATACATCAATATATTTTTACACAAAGTAAACTTTTTCAGACACAAAAGCTTGTCATCTAGTTATATAAAATTCTACTTAATAGCATCTTTGTAGATGAAAATGTGTTTGCTAAGTGAGCTATTGTTTAAAACGAAAATCCAAAAGAATTGCTTCCTTGTAACTTTTGAAAGGATGTTTCATGGCTTTGAAGCAAAGAATACTGAATCATAAAGCATTAGTAATGACTAAGAGTCTCTTGATGCCTCATCTAATTTTCTTCACTATAAATCTATTTGGAAAGTCTTACCATGACATTAGATGTGATCCACTGAATTAAGAACATATTGTAATATCTCTTTTGAGAACTGGAATGTGTGTTTGATTACTGTGGTAATCTGCTTCCATTCCTGAACATGTAGTTGAATATAACTAGAACATAACAATCTTCTTTCTGTATGCACATGAAAACTACATTAAAATTCATAATTAACTCCAAGAAGTTGAGAGGCAGAAAAGGCCAAAATTACAGTCCACCTTCAAGGGCTGTATGTTTTACAGTGCAAGTTTCACATCAAAAATTGAATACTGTCATCAACATACTGCCCCTAACAATTCAGTTCCTGAGATGGATGACATTCACTGTGGAGCTATTCAGTGCTGGGGTTTGGGTTTTTTTTTTTTATTAGTATTGTTTGGGGTTTTTATCATTCACTGTGTCAATCAATGCATTATTTATTGCTCATTGTCCAAATTATATTTATTTTGTCATGGGTTTCTCCATAGTTTTCCTATCACATCATTCATTACTACAATTCCCATTGAGACAAAAACTACTTCAGGTGATTATTAGCCTATTTAATATATCAGGAGCAGACACAGAGAAATTTATGGTAAAATCACTGAATACAACTATGCATTTGAGCCATCTGATTTTTTAAAAGTCCTCAATAACATAAGAATATTCTCATGTTCATAGCACAGACCCTAAAATAGTTTAATTATTCATGCATTCCAGAACCTAAGTTCCATAGACAGAGGTATGGAAGGCATCAGTGACTTGCTGCAGACACTTTTTTGCAATGTAATTTTCCTAGCACCACACAACAAATTCACAACCACAGAATCCAGGCAGTGATCAATTGCCATGACCACAAGAGTTTATTAAATTCATTAAGTGACACTTGTGAACAAACTGAACAACATACTTCTGGTAATGGTGACTGAAGGTGGGCATGCAATGGTTTCATTATTTGATGAATTATAACAAATGTATGCTAGAGGTAGTTGGTTATGCTTGATGCTGTCTTGGAAAGCAAAGAAATAAAGTGTTTGCTTGACCACACTCTAGGATGAAAAAGGGTGTGGAGAGGTTTTTGAGGAAAGACACTTCAGTTTGGACAAATACTTTGAATCAAACTTACCAAAATCATTAGTACATACAGAACACTTCTATGTCTGGTTGAAGTGTAGGAATGGTATTTTCCCATTTATTGTCCCACTGAAACCGTGTGCCACTCACTTACTCCTCACTCTCCTCCCTCCCCTGCAGATGCCTAAAGATGAGAACTGGAGGCACAAGAAGCAAAGATCACAGATAGAGATAAGGACAATTTATTGGAAACTTCAGTGAGATAAGAATATGAATAGTTATAATAATAATAACAAAAGTGTACTGGAGAGAAGTGAGTGATTCACATATGAAATGCTCACCACTGAGCCTGACCCAACTGTGACACGCTCCCCTGACCAGAAAGCGAGCCCTTCCCCCTGTTCCCAGCAATGACATGAGGTGATATAGAATAACCTCCAGGTCCTAGCCATGCCCCCTCCTCGCTACTACAAACTAAATAAAATCTAGATTTTCTATGTTGACTAAACTGGTATAATCTAGAAATCAATCTGCTGCAGATTGTGAAGTTCAGTTCAGCCTGCTCAGTAGGGATGAACAGACTGAATAAATGGGATCAATGCACTTCAAAAATACAGGAAGAATAATGTAAGACTAAGGCACTAGGCTTTTTGATTCAAAGAAACATGTTGCCTGTTGATTCAAAGAAGGACTTTTGCATGAAAAGAGTTCACAGTTCATTTCTGAACTATGCCCTAAGACTAGGGCACAAGGCTTCTTGATTCAAACATGTATTTGATGAGTATTGTGATGTGATGCCATTTGTGTGATGGGAGATACCTGTGAGCAAATCAAATGTTAGATGTGTAACATATTTCAATGTGTTCTTAGCCTGCTGTTCCACATCTGAACTATTTCATAGAAGAGAAGAATTACAAAGCATTAAAATGTGCTATGTAAAGAATGTTTTTAACAGAGCAGGAAAGACCTTGTGTGTCTCAATAAATAGCTTAGGCTTATTTTCAGACAACGTGAGAAGATGAATTAAAATGAGGTTGAGGTTGCACATGTTTTTTTGTTGTAGTTATTTTTTTTTGAAAGAAGCTGAGAAGATAAAGCTGCTTTCTGGATTACAGAAAAAAAAAACAACAAATCAGTGTTTGAAAAGTTCAGTACGTGTTATAAAGTGCACCTAAAAGGAGATATGCAGATTATACTATATAAAAGACCAAAAGCTCATTAGCTACTCTCGATAAGTGGGTCATAATTTATTTCAATATTTACAGGAGAGATTAACTCCCAGACCAAGCAATTTCATTTAAAGAGAGACTTTGGTCTCCTGAGTTATAAAAATATATTTGTCCATCTTACATATCAAACTTGAAAAGTTAAAAACTGACAAAATAATACTTAGGTAAGAGTATTGCATGTACAAGAAAATGCATCAAGCACAAACATGAAAACCCACCAATTGGTGCTGACAATTTACCTCAAAAACTGTAACAGCTGGAAACCCATAAAAGTCATCACACCACAGCAATGTCACAATCACATGTCCTGTAGGCTGACTGGGGAAAACTACAATACCCAAGTCATTACACACAGATAAGAGAGAGGAGCATAATGAAAATGTTATTTCTCAGATCACACTGACCAAAGAATGGGAGAATTTGCATCTGGGCCAGCAAGTTCATAGAGAAAGAAGCAGTGCCAAAGCCTCCCAGGGAACATTCTCAGAAGTCAAAATTAAGAATGCACTTCTGAAAGCTTAGCTTTATCCCTGAGATGCTTCAATTGGCAACATCAGCCAGCACCTGGCTAAACCAGCATCACCACCACTCTGCTAGCAGCCGGCCTCTGAGGAAACCAGCCAGCTGCACTACAAGACTGAAAAACAAACCAACAGAACAATCCATCTGACTAATTGAATGAACGCAAAATACTTGGAAAGCCATTCAGTACTTGCTTATTTGGGGAAAAAAAAAAAAAAAAAAGCCTAAAAATGTTTCAGAAAGTTTGGTTTCATTGCAAGGGGAAGATATGCAAATAGGTCCTGTTTTCTTGCTGACATGAAGGGCCACTGCAATGTCTGCTTATTTCATTTGTGAGCTGAAATGGCTGCTACATTGAATTGAACACTTTACAGCCTCTGATCCAGCTCTGCCTAGCAGGCAACCAGCAGCATGGAGCCACAGCTTTCTTGAGGGAAAACAGGATGCAGGGGAGCACCGGGTCTTAACACTGGCATGGAGAGGATATGTACAGGCTGTGCCGAATCTAAAGGTTGGGCTCCTGACTTTTAAGGGACTTCAGCATGCCCCCAAACATGCAGTCTCCAATCCTGTAACAGTTTCCTGAAGGGGCATTGAAATTGTATGTAAATGTATAGGAGGAGTTTACATTTCTAAAGAGAAAGTATCACTCTGAGCAGGAGCAGCAGGCTTGTCTGAGACAGAGATGCTATGAATCAAAGTAAACCAAGATTTTTATTATTTAGTCTGGTATGGAGATAAATTTTTCCCTCAAACTGAGATCCGTATTAACTCATTTGAAGGTTAGTTGTGTAAAGGACACCCCCTCCGCCCAGTTTTTTTTTTTTTTATAGTCCTTAAATATAAATTGCTCTTCAGCATTGATGTCACTATTTTATCCAAGAACCCAGCAACAGAAAAAAGTATTGCATATCTGGTTTTAACTTCATACATTTAAAAAAATTCCCTCTAAAACGCTTGAAGCAACTCTTTAATGTTGTCCTTCTTATCAAAAGCAAAGGCTCTTTCAAGATATACTAGCTGAATTCAACTGTGAAATTTTGAACTGTCATAATTTCTCATCTTCTGAATCTATTTGAACACAACTGCCAACCATCCAGCTCTGCATTGTGTATTTACAGGGCTGCTAATGACTCTCATTGATTGTATTTTTTGCCTCACAAAGTCCAAAACAAGTGGAAATTTATACTTAGATTTAATAGAATATTTTCCAACCAAAAGCAGTCTGCTTGTTTTTACATCAATGTCCTGTGGCAAATGGAGTTGGAATTTAACATCCTCTCAAATACCTCAAAATACACCCAACATCCATTTAATATAGTGTGGCTTAAGATTTTCCATGTAAATTTTATATTTTGTTACCTTGTGTTTTTTTCCAGAAACCTAGTTAACAGATAGAGAAATTATCTCATTGAAATGGAGGGTAATTTACATCTAGGAAGGTATTTCTAGTGATTTTTACAGCAGTCACGGGCTAAGATGCTTCTCTCTTTCCTAATAGAACCTGACAGTTTTCCTTTGGGAATTCTGAAAATACATAAGATTTATCTTCAATGCATCTACCAGCAAAAACCAATAGAGGACACTTTGGCCACACTAGAGCTTGTATTTGTGAGGGCAGCTTACTGCACACACACGGACAGGATACTGGATGTGCACATGGTGATGGGAGGACCCTACAAGGCTTACAACCTACAAGGTTGCTCTCTTCCTTACTTCAGCTTTAGTTATACTCCTGGAGCAGTGCTGAAAGACTATTAATAGTACACAATGAACAGGAATGGAAAAAGTAGCTTTTACACCACAGTGCATTCTCCTGTGGATTTCTCTCTCTCTACCAGTGTCAAAAGGATATGTTCCTCCATTTTTTCTTCCTTTCCCTGTTTTCTGTGGAGAGCAAATGCTCTTGTCACAGGCATTTCAGGTGGAAATCACCATATGATCTATGCCCACTGTTAAGCAGGGCTCAATATCTATTTAAAAAGAAATTGTGAGTCACAGCTAAAGGAACTATTTCTAAATAAAACCTCTCATATGTTAACTTTGGAGGAGACATCTCAAGTTTAATAGGCTACTCAAGAAAAGGTTTTTACTAGTACCTCATTTCTAGTACAATTGTTTCTAAGAGACAAAAATATACCTTTTCTGAAGGCAGTTAGTGCATAAACAACATAGTAAACTGGACATCCAAATTGACCTGCTAAATGTTAACCTGCCACTATCGAGCATGCATTTGTAAGTACAGTAGGACAACTTCTGTACTTTCCCTTCTGCTGGTATGGAATATTATCTGTCGCATCAGGACAAGGTTTACAGTCCTGTGTTTAATGTTCCCTGGTGTGCTTCTAATACTTTTGAAGAAAATAGGTTTTGTTCTCTCAGTTCATATTTAGTGGATGTTGGGCTACATCAATCTTATTCAAGTGAAACCTGCAGTCCTAAATTAAATGTACTTTTTTGAGCTCAACCAAGTCTCTAGTGAACTGCAGATTTTCCAAGAAAAGTACTACACATAAATCATCGTAATTCATTGGGTAAAAAGAAACACTGGTATTGAACAAGATGTTGGTTAGAACATAGTGCCAATAACTCCAAGGTTGTGGGTTTGATCCCTGTACAGGCCATTCACTTAAGAGCTGGACTTGATGATCCTTGTGGCTCCCTTCCAACTCAGAATATTCTGTAATTCTTTGATTCTAAATGAATAGTGAATCCAAACTTCTTTTAAACTCTAGGATAAATGGACATCTCAATGTTCATGTTATGGTCAATATAACACAGGAGACTGCCTTTAAAAGGGCATAAATTAAATTTTATAGTCCATTAAAAGCAAGAAGCATTAAACTGTTTTGGTTTTACATTCAACTTTCATTTCACTCCCAGCAAAAATACAAGCTATAGCATAATTTTTGGCCAATCTAAAAGTTTTTATATTATTTATATTATATTTATATTATTTTTATTAACATTAAGGTTTTATCTATTTATCTATTTAATAGGTTAAACTTATTTCCAGATCAATCCAAAATCCTTTGATTTTTTTTTTTTCACAAACTCAAAGATAAAACACTAGATCCTACTGTATCCAGTCAACATGAAGAAATCTGTGTTTTGTGGCTACTCTTGGATTCAAATAAAAATAGACAAATTTAATAGTTCTTTATTAGACTCGGTACAAAAACTGAAAATTATGAAATCCAGACATTGAAAAGTGTAGTTTCAAAAGGCCTTTGAATATGTAGCTAAAGACAACTGACTGCACAATTCAGACATAAAGAAAAAAATCAATCAAATGCTCTTTGACTTACAGGTTGTCCCAGTCTTTCTTGCCTTTTCCATTTCCACATGTGCTCCTAGCTCATGTGATGAGGGCAATCAGACTTGCTGTGATTACATGCAGAAATGTGAAACTTGCTTTAAAGCCTAAGTGTCCAGTCCCTTCAGATCTTCTCTTTACTGCCTACACAGCTTCCTGTTTATATCTGTCCCCCGGTCACAAACAGGCTCCCACCTGGCTGGATGCCTCAGGTAATGTATATCTGAATTGATATGGCAAGAGAAAGTCCGAGTCACTACGAAGGCACAGACTAGTGATTCTCATTTTTCTTGTATCTTCTGTAAGCCAGAATGTCTCTACATATGCACAGATTTCTGCGTTTTTTACTTCCAAAAATAATTTCCAGCTGTAGAAATCTAAATAGTGATATATGGTAATGATACATACGTGTGTGTATGTGTGTGTATATATNACTTCTGTACTTTCCCTTCTGCTGGTATGGAATATTATCTGTCGCATCAGGACAAGGTTTACAGTCCTGTGTTTAATGTTCCCTGGTGTGCTTCTAATACTTTTGAAGAAAATAGGTTTTGTTCTCTCAGTTCATATTTAGTGGATGTTGGGCTACATCAATCTTATTCAAGTGAAACCTGCAGTCCTAAATTAAATGTACTTTTTTGAGCTCAACCAAGTCTCTAGTGAACTGCAGATTTTCCAAGAAAAGTACTACACATAAATCATCGTAATTCATTGGGTAAAAAGAAACACTGGTATTGAACAAGATGTTGGTTAGAACATAGTGCCAATAACTCCAAGGTTGTGGGTTTGNTGCATTTTTCATGGTCTTGGCTATCTATACCTTTCCTATACTAAGGGAAACTTAAAGGATCAGTGTTTAATGAAGTTAGTCATTGACAGATGTTTGTGTCTAGGTGAAAAGAAAGCTCTGTTCCCTTCTCGCTGCATGAAAAGGTTCATTTCATTTCAGTGAAGTTTCTGGGAAACCATGACAGCAGGGTTAAAAACATGTAATTGCAGATGCACTTTCAAAAAGATTCACTTGGCACAAACACCTTCTCTGAAAATGGGTGTGGGTCCAGAAAAAGAAAAAAATAAATCAGATGGCAGGCTTCACAGAGCGAAGAACTGAATTTAATTAAAATCTGTCTCATCTGCATTCAATTTACCACTGATAGCCACCTCTGAACCAAAAAAAAAAAAAANTTTGATTCTAAATGAATAGTGAATCCAAACTTCTTTTAAACTCTAGGATAAATGGACATCTCAATGTTCATGTTATGGTCAAAATAACACAGGAGACTGCCTTTAAAAGGGCATAAATTAAATTTTATAGTCCATTAAAAGCAAGAAGCATTAAACTGTTTTGGTTTTACATTCAACTTTCATTTCACTCCCAGCAAAAATACAAGCTATAGCATAATTTTTGGCCAATCTAAAAGTTTTTATATTATTTATATTATATTTATATTATTTTTATTAACATTAAGGTTTTATCTATTTATCTATTTAATAGGTTAAACTTATTTCCAGATCAATCCAAAATCCTTTGATTTTTTTTTTTTCACAAACTCAAAGATAAAACACTAGATCCTACTGTATCCAGTCAACATGAAGAAATCTGTGTTTTGTGGCTACTCTTGGATTCAAATAAAAATAGACAAATTTAATAGTTCTTTATTAGACTCGGTACAAAAACTGAAAATTATGAAATCCAGACATTGAAAAGTGTAGTTTCAAAAGGCCTTTGAATATGTAGCTAAAGACAACTGACTGCACAATTCAGACATAAAGAAAAAAATCAATCAAATGCTCTTTGACTTACAGGTTGTCCCAGTCTTTCTTGCCTTTTCCATTTCCACATGTGCTCCTAGCTCATGTGATGAGGGCAATCAGACTTGCTGTGATTACATGCAGAAATGTGAAACTTGCTTTAAAGCCTAAGTGTCCAGTCCCTTCAGATCTTCTCTTTACTGCCTACACAGCTTCCTGTTTATATCTGTCCCCCGGTCACAAACAGGCTCCCACCTGGCTGGATGCCTCAGGTAATGTATATCTGAATTGATATGGCAAGAGAAAGTCCGAGTCACTACGAAGGCACAGACTAGTGATTCTCATTTTTCTTGTATCTTCTGTAAGCCAGAATGTCTCTACATATGCACAGATTTCTGCGTTTTTTACTTCCAAAAATAATTTCCAGCTGTAGAAATCTAAATAGTGATATATGGTAATGATACATACGTGTGTGTATGTGTGTGTATATATATATATTTATAAACTGCATTTTTCATGGTCTTGGCTATCTATACCTTTCCTATACTAAGGGAAACTTAAAGGATCAGTGTTTAATGAAGTTAGTCATTGACAGATGTTTGTGTCTAGGTGAAAAGAAAGCTCTGTTCCCTTCTCGCTGCATGAAAAGGTTCATTTCATTTCAGTGAAGTTTCTGGGAAACCATGACAGCAGGGTTAAAAACATGTAATTGCAGATGCACTTTCAAAAAGATTCACTTGGCACAAAC
>VXAW01010913.1:101774-153158 GCA_013399735.1 Tyrannus savana
AAAAAAAAAGAAATCCCATTTCACTGTAATGGTGGAGGACATTTGCTGAACACTGGCATATAGCACTTTTCAGAAGAATTTTACTTGTTATCAGTATGAAACCCTTTCTGTACTTTGGGCAAATATCACACTACTGCAGATGATTTTGTGTAAGAAGCAATTGCCTGATTTGTGGAGCTGATTGAGACTATACATGATGCTACCCTCTGTTATACACAAACTTAGTTTCAGTAACTTGCATGTAGCTTGTAAAACATTTTTTTAACAGAAGAACAGTTTCTGTAAATTTCATATATTTTGTGATTGACAGATATCTTTTATTCAACAGCATAATTAAATTTCATCACTGTACTTGACCAACATTTCAACTAACAAATATTGCCAGATGCTAAATATTATGTCTGAAAAGGACAAAGTGAAAAACAAGGGTTCCCTGTGTTGTAAAGTTAGACAAATTTAAGAGGCTGGGAGTGGATCCTTTTAATTGCTGTGACTACATCTATTCCAAACAACTTCAATTTGGTATAGTTTTTTTTCATATTTTCATAGGCTATCACAGTTACTGTGGTGATTATGAGTGCTGCTGGGCTTGTCTTCAAGCTGCTTGGAGAATTCAATGAAAAAAAAAGTAATAATTAGAGCATTGAACAGATTATATGTGATGAAGGATCAGTTAGTATGTATGAGGGTTTATACAGAGAAATTCCTTTCAGTGAGAGATATTAAGAGACTGTTTCAGAAGGAGAGAAAGATTAATGGTCAGAAAGCCAAAAAAAACACAAACAGCTAACTAAAATTAAAACAAGGACACCAATCAAAATAAAAAGTAAAATAAAATTGCAACATTAAATGAAATTATGCACAGGTACATTGCCTAGTACAATTTTATTATCTTTACTATGACCAATTTATAAAGCTACAATAAGAATAAGTGGTGTGTAATTAAGTTAGGAGCATTTTTTTTTAATTAGAGTTTTTGTATTTTTTATTTTAGGATTTTTGGTAATTCAGAACTTATTGATATTGAACATAACGATTATGATCAAAGAATTCCAGTGGACAACAAATTTTTTAATTCTTATTTTTAAAAATATTTCAGGATTTCCTGTGAAGTACTAGTTCAAAGTAAATAACAAGAAGAAGTAGTAAATATTGAAACTTTTGAGACAAGACATGCTTCTGAGAACCCTATATTCACTTAATGAAACAAGGAAAATCTCACTAAGGGAATTATGACAACCTGGACTACTCCTGGCTTTATAATGTTCTAATAAACATTTTTTAACCTTCTTTATAGTTTTGGATGAAAAATTATTTATTCCTCTCAAAGATTTTCTTGTCTTTCAATCATTAATATAATTTTTATTTTAATTCTTCAGTATTGATTTTTTTTTTTTTATTCCTAGTGAACCTAGAAATAAATTCCATTTCCATTTGTAGAACTGATAGTAACTGCTATCCATTTCTTTTTTTAGTAAATACACTGGGGGTTTGTATTACCCTTGTGAGCTCTTAATCACTGGAACTGTTGCTAAGTGGAGCACCAGATTCCTCATCTCATTAACCAAAAATTTTATGACATAAAATATTAAAGGCATGGTCCAGTTTGACTGTAGATGAAAATTAAAGGTCTGCAATCATAAGAGGTCATGTCATCATGACATCATGGTTCTTCTTTGCTTAAGCTTCATGAAAAAGGCTGAAAGATGCTGTAGTTCCACATCATAATTAAAGGACTCAATTCTTGCTCGATTCATCCTTGTGAGACTCACATCAAGCTTAAATTTGGAGAAAAACTGCACTGAAAGCCTGCCTCTCTTCCCCCTTTTTTTTCCTAAATATGTAACTGACAAACGTAACTCAGAAGATTAGCACATATAAAAAGAAGACCCTAGAAGAGATTAAGAAAGAAGATGAAGTATCTCTTTACATTCAGGCATTATACACACAACACATTAATTTCACAGAATCACAGAAATGTTGGTGTTGGAACGGACCTCTGGGGATCATCTAGTCCTGCCAAGGCAGGGTAACCTAGAGCAGGTGACAAAGGAACGTGCCTCAGTGGGTTTTGAATGTCTCCAGAGAGGAAGACTCCATGACCTCCCTGGGCAGCCTGTTCCAGTCTTCAATGTAAAGAAGTTTTTCCTCATGTTCAGAAGAAACTTCTTGTGTTTTAGTGTGTGGCCATAGCTCCTTGTCCTATCACTAAGCACCACTGAAATGTCTGGCACCATCTTTTTGGCCCCTGCCTTAGAGATATTTATATGTATTTCTCAATCTTCTCTTCTCTGGACTAAACAGGCCCAGATCCCACAGTCTCTCATGACAGAGATGCTCCAGACCTCTCATCATCTTTGTGGCCCTCTGCTGGACCCTGTCCAGTAGTTCCTTGTCTTTCTTGTACTGAGGAGCCCACAACTGGACACAGTAGTCCAGATATGTCCTCACATCCTTACAATCATAAGAAAATGTATGTTTCTTAACATGAAACATGGCTTCCTTCAATTCATTACTTTTTTTTTTTCTTTTTTTGTGGGAGTACTGTCAAACTGCTACACTTACTGCACAGTTTGAGCTCTCCAGTATGATCTGAACAACCTAAGGGATCCTGAGATGATGAAAAAAATTAATTTCACTGTTTGTCATAAAAAAATGAAATGTAGATTTTTAAAATTCTTTAGATGTTTTAGCATGAATTACATCTATATACAAGTGGTAATCACCTGCATGATCTGAAGAACTGAATTTATCTGAATGCTATGACTTTCATCCACTGGAGCACTGGCATCAGTTACACTGAATTTTCCTGTGGCAACTTCCTCAGGGATGGAGAAATCCTGCAATAACACAGAGCTCAGTGATGTAGTTTCTGTGCTCTCAGTCATCCAGAGAGGAATGGAAGGAGTGTCCAAGTTTTTTAGAAGTTGGAAGAATTTCTAGAAGCTGTCTTTAACATAAATAAATTTGGGGACTACTTCAGACATCACTAGAAACTAGCTTATAAACACCTCCTCATCCTCTAAATTTATGCTAACAGTTTTCCAGCCAAAAAAAGGGACCCCTGAGTTAGGGAACAATTCTAGATTTTTATCACGCAGAACACCAGTGATCAATTTGTGTTGAAAGACTACTAAAGAGAGTGTTTTGAAAACAAGTTTCCCAACAGAAAAATAATGTAAATGTTAGCCAAGAAGCAGGTATTTCAACTCCAAATACAGTAATTAGAAAATGATTAAAAGATGAATATGGGATATTTAGCATCATAAAACAAGCTATAAAACTGATTAATAGAATATTCTCCAAATACTCATACAAATAAATCAAATAGACAGTATTGAAATAATGATTAAAATCCTACTTAACTCATAATATCACTAAAGATTAAGCATCATGACCAAAATAATTAACTTATAAATTGAACCTGGATATAGAAAGTTTTCCCTAGTTTTTATTTTATTTTTTTCTCATGGACTGCATATACAAAGACCAGAGTTTTCTTAACTATAAGTATATAAACAGTAGATTGAAGAAATAAATGATAAGTCGACCTTACACAGTACAAAGTGTTTCATTCCAGAGCAAGAAGAATCATTTTCAACATACCTGGCTTCAGTTCCACATTACCTTCGTTACTTGATTTCCAAGCTGTGGGAATATCATATCAGAGCACTGCCACCCTAATATATGTAGGTGTACCAATATACTACAAACAAATTTGAGTATTTCTGCATGTTATTGCATCGGTTGGAAGGAAGTTGTATATCATATATTGTACATTATTTACCATTTCCTTTCATGCTTCTGTGTGTTTGACATTTATAACACAACTGTTTTGATAAATATATTTTGGAAAATAAACCAACATTCTTTTTTCAAATAAATAATTGAAGAAATTAAAAATTATAAAATATTATCCTTGTAGTTTTCTTTTAAATTCAGAAAATTGTTAAAATTAACTCTATCATCAAAAATCTATTGGTCTGGATTAATAATATGATAGGCATGATAAGCAATGCTACATGGATTATAATAAATCTTAGCTTGAAGAATAGTACAGTTTTATTAAACTTTATCATCTATGCTTATTATTTAACAAAGTTACTCAATGAAATATACATAATGCTGAGCTGGTGTTTTACTATCTGTTCATAGAAATCAAGATCAACATTTACCCTCCAAATATATCACCTGCTTTTATTTAGATTATGTATCCTGCCCTCTCAAATTTTAATTCAGTGTATGTGCATATTTGACTGAAAGATCAGTTGCAGTTGACTTCTAAACCTTGATGAGAAGAAATATAATTTTTAAGTAGACACATCTAAACAAATATGTTATAATTATAACAGATTCCTCTGAGAAGCTTTTCCTAATATACTGTTCCAGATGGCAGGTTCCTAATAAGCTTAAAAGCTTGGATAAAACCCTGGACATTAGAACTGATAAATAAATTGCTTTGAAACAAAGAAGAAGAAAAAATTTAAAGTTGCAGAGGTCAGTCTTTACTGTGAACCCTGAGGTTTTAATCCCTCTAAAGCATACAGATAAGAGGACCATCTGCAAACTAATTCAATTTAGAGATGGCTCTGCAAAACTAATTCCTTGCTAGAGGCAGAAATGAACCAACTTACATAGAGCAAATAAAATTTACTTTGTAAAACAAAAGATACATAGAAAAAGACTCTTTATGACAGTGCTTGAAAAGAGAAAAGAATGCAAAAAATAAATAAATAAAAGTATCAGTTTCCTATTTATAAAATAACAAATTAGCTTAATAGACAAGACAGACCAAAGATATTAAAGGTTTTAAGTGAACGTAATCTGAAGAATAAATACTTAAGGAAAGAGACAATACATTTGCACTTCAAAATTCTTACCAATAAATACACCAAGAGCTAGCCACAAAAAAAGGGAAGGGAATGGAAGGAAAGTGGGGAGGAGGATCTCCTACCAAGCAGTCATATGCCTTTTTTCCATAATACTTTGTCACTGTCTCAGTCATGTTTGAAGGTAATCCGTAAAGATCTACCTAAGTTATCACAGAGACTATGCAAAGATGTTTATTAAAGCAAAACCAAAACAAACCAAATGCAAACAATTGTCAGCTGGGCCATCAATTCAGGAGAGCTCTTCAGAAGGTCAACTTGAGCAATCCCAATGCCATTGCTGCCTCATGCATAGGTGATGCAAGTGACAGAATAAGGAATATGCTCTGAAAGTTTTTTGAGGATACTAAGATTAGAATTAAAAACAGCATGGCAAATAAGAGTGAAATTTGAAATTTTATTGTTGAATCTGTGAGATCTCAAAAGCCAGCATGAAATTGAAGTAAATGCAGACTTCTACAGTGAATAAATCTTAAAGATCCTCAGAGCCATCTTTCCATGTCATGTTACAAATCTGAACCTCTGGTAGAAATATGCATGGAAAAATGACATGAAAAAAAAAGACAATTTACACACTTTATAATGTTTTGGAGAGATTAGGAGCCCCCTACTTTCGCGATATTTGTTCACGTAATCCGACAACACTGACAACATAATTGTGAGATTTATCTAAAATATGAGCTACCTTTTAAGACATCTATTCTCCTTGAATATATCTGTTCCATAGATTTCCCTAGAAAGTCCACTGAAACACCACTGAAACATGTGTGAAAACTGGTACAGTGTTTGTTGCATAACTGAAGCAAGTTATATTGAATCCGTACTGAGAGAGCCCTCAACCCTCAAAAATACAGTCTCAGAAATCTTTTCTCTGCTTAAGTCACATTTTAGTCCATTAGCGCTTTATAATTAAGACTTCAAGAATTTAATTTGTATTTACTATCTTTCATGAGATTATGAATCTTTCCTTAATTATATGGTGATTAAAAAACACATCCCCATTTATTTTATAATCAAGATTAACATGTACGCCCACAAATGATGACTACAGAAATTTCACAGATTTAATGAAGGTAGATAAGGGATTAGAAATGTTAAAGCAGTAAAAAAAAAAAAAAANGGAAAGCAGTTGTTGCTCATAAAAAAAAAAAAAAAAAAAAAAAAAAAAAGTTAATTCCAAACATTTAACTATTTGTAAATTTCTCTGTCCTTAGCCACAGCAAATAACATTTTTATATTTTAATTAGACAACTCAGACTATAAAGAATTTTGTTGGACAAACTGCTGTGAAAACAAGAATTTTTTCTAAAATAAAATTAATGGGGTACTTAGGAATTTAAACGTTATTTACCTTTAATTTTTCTACAATAATGATTGAGATTAACCTTATCAACAACTGCAGCTTATTTTCCTCTAAAGCAAATAAGAAAATAACTAATAAAAGCATTTTAACAGCTAAAATTACTCATAAATATACCCTAACAGTCCAGAATTCCGGGAAAGCATGAATTTGGGCTTTGCAGTTTAATTATATAATGGGGATGAAGCAGATTTTGAAAATCTTTTCAAAAAAATCTGAAAATATAAAGGAATCTCTGACTTTTTCCCCACAGAAAACATGGGCTAAAGTAGGTTAATTTTCATATCATGTGACAATATTAGGAAGTTTAAGAAGAGAAAATGTCTTTCTATTGAACTTGTATCTTAGATGCCAAACTTGCATGTAAAATTCAAATTCAAGGAGTAGATGAGTCCCATTAGCTTTTACTTCAAGTAAAAATAATTTAAAAAAAATCACACTAGCTTTTAATGGAAATAAAAGGTTTTCCACTTCTGCTCTTCTCCAGTGCTCCACTTAAGAAATGAATGGCATCCCCAGATTCACCAGTTTCCCAGCTGGGTGCAACATGTCCAACTGAAGCTCCAAGGTTGTTGCCAAACAATCTGAAATGTTTTTCAGGAGGAATTGGATGGATATAACATGAATTAAAAGGAAAATGCTGGGAAGACAGGGTAGAAGGTAGCAAATCAGAACACAAAGCCCAAGGCAAAAATACACAGGTCAAAGAGGTCCCCTTGGACTCTCATTACACCACAACGAAAGGATAAAGTTTTGGAATTCACTCATAATTCAGGATAAGTACAATGTCTAGGTCAAAAGCTGTTTAACATATTTTCTACCTCTTCATATTCAATAGCTATACCAAAACTCTTAAAATAAGCAAAGTTACATAAAAATCAGATTACTGACATTCAATCTCTGTCTCAAATGAAAAGCTATAAAAACTCTCTTTCACTTGAGTAAGGCCCAAAATGCTCTCTGTGTAACTAGTGTCACTGAGGAACACTGATGTTGAACCTGAGCATGGTGTTGAGGATGAGCATATTGGGACACAAAATGAAAATTCCAATATTTTCATAGAAATCATCACTAGAAACACCACATTTGAGACCAGCATCTTGTTTGATTTTTCAAGGTTACAGAGGAGCTGTCTTCTATTTCAGTTTAGTCATAACTGAGATACAAAGAGGAATGGTGGAAAATACAAAACAGTGAAATAGTTTAACCTTTCCGTTTGGTAACCCTGAGTGCATGTTGCATGTTAATTATTTTTCATGACAAATATGAAAGAGCTCAGGGTCTGTGAAGCATTCTATGTATTTGCCTCTTGCTGACCTCATTTAAACAAAATGTGCAAGACACTAACTATTTGTACTAACTGGATTCACAAAAGAAGATTCACAATAGAAGTAGAGACAGCATGGAATAGTGACCTCCACAACCAAGTTTACTTCTATGAATCATACTAGCGTACACGTAGCAAAACATGTTACAGCAAAATATGCTTCACAGTAACCACCAGTAGTTCACACACAGCACAGCAAAAGAAATAGAAATGCTAAGGTTTTAAATGGAAAAAAAAAGAAAAAAGTGAAAATGTTATTATATTTGACTGTTTTCACCTTTTCGTTCACTGGCATATACTGCTAGAAGGGCAATTGATTGGGGTGCTTTTCAAACCTAACCCTATAGAAGCAGTACCGTAATTCCATGTGAGGTTTATAACCACAGCGATCCAGCACAGCCCTATGGACAACAGTGGAAACCACTGAAGAGTAAAAGGTTCTCTCCACCTGCCACTTCTGTTTAACCATGACCAGAATGAAACTCCAACGTTATAGAGCCTATTTTGCTTACCTCTTTTCAGACGATTTATCAAAATTGAAAAAGTTTTTAAATTGCAAGGAATATCCAACTCGTTGGAGGGGAAAGTACTGGAGTAATATTTCAGAGAGCTTGTAGTCTACTTAATTACACCTTACCCTTTTGATATCTGAACTACTGCTTTTTTATTTTTGTCAGGATTATTTACCTTTTATCTTAAATAGAATAACATGAGAAATCAAAAAAACCCTCCACACCAGTTCAGATTGTTGCTCTATAAAATGCTAACTTCCATTAGATGTTGCAGAATGTTGTTTGAGTGGAAAATCCACAGAATATTTATCCTGTGGCGAAAACAGTGGAAGTAGTCTGTGTTGCAGAAATAGCAGAAAGCATCCAACCAGTTAAACAATACGAAGGACTTACTTTTCAGGCAGGCAATTTTCTCTGCATGGATATAATGTGATTACAATGGGAGCTGCTGTAGGCTAATGAGCTCCTATTCACTGTGTTTATGACATGAAATTTGGGAAAGTGTTCAGCATTTCCCTCTGCACTTTCAAGCAGATGGTACTGTGGTGAGATGGTGCCCTTCCACGATACACTGCACAATCTGTGTGCTGCAGCAACACAAAAAGCACAGAAGTCTCTTCTGTATGTTGATGGCATTTAAGATAGACTAGCAAAAAATCCAGTATGGTAAACTGGTTTTACTGAATGCATTTAATTAATGGGATTTGAAATACATATTATCAGACCCATAACAGCCAAAGTTTTCTTTTATAAACAAAATCTTTGGGTTTTTTTGTTTGTTTTGTTGCTCTTGGGAGGTTTTTCTCATAAAGGTCATCAGCAAAAATCAAACATAGTTGGTTGCAGATAGTCTTTTTATTTGAGACAATTGTCTTCAACAAATTCTAATTAAAGAAAAAAACCAGACTTTTTTGTTAAAGAAAGAAAGATACTTAAAGCTTTTAAATGCCATTGGATTGAATTAGATATAGGAATAGACTCTCCTTTCTCACCTAATTTTCAGTATATGATCCATTATTTATACTGGCAGGCATTGAGTGTTACAGTTAGGACTAAATAAATACTGGTAGCATAGTATTATTACTATTTTCAAATTTAGAAATTAAACTGGGTTTGACTGTGGGACTTGATATATTTTGTTTTAAAAATATTTTGCTTTAGATATATTTTACTCAAACCACTGCTGAGCACTCTAAATATTTATGAGATATCTAGGCAACTGTTTTGTGATACAAAACCTAGACAGGCAAACTTAACAAGATAAAATGATTTTGAAGAGCACTATAAGACAACAGTATTCCCTCACCCCTGAATTACTCATGGGAAAAGTACCTCCTAACACCCCATTACTATTCAAAGCCAATCACTGAAAAAAAAAATCATCCATTTTCTCAAGTGACTATGAAGGTTCAAACAAAAACTTTGAATTTTATTGGAGGAACTGACTGATGGTTCTAATAAAGCACAGGGTCCCGGTGCTGTTAATGACATTGCTGTATTGAAATCAGCAGAATAATTTAGTTTTATGCAAGTGCTCAAACTGTCACAAGGGAGGCAGGTCACCCTCTCTGTGCTGGTATTCCTCTTGGACTCTTCACATCAGGACTTAGCTGTTTTTCGAGCCTGGCACTTGTGACATTCAAGCTCTGGGACTGCAAAGTCCAGATTGCCAATGCAAGATCCACATATAGAATAGCATGGTACAGTCTTTTTGGTAATCCAAAAAGATTTTACTCGTTTGCTTTGTTTTTCTGTGGCTGCTGTTTGTTCTTGAATTAAATTTCCTTTGCCAGTCCCAGCAAAATAAAAACAGTCTTTGCTGTATTTCTTCTTTGACTGCAGAACTGAAGATCGATGAAGAACTCTAGTTCAGTGAGAAAGTCTTATTTAATATTGAAGAACTATATTTTCTTCTATATCTCAAGTCAACACTCAAGCTCACTGGAGATGAATTAATTTTTTCTTCATGAAGCTCTTATTCAGTTTTTATTACAAATGCTGTGGGTGATCATCAAACAGTATTTGAAGCTGTGTGCAGAGAAATTACACAGGAGCAGAGCAGGTGTTCAGACTGGCTCAGCAACCAGAGAAAGCAAACCACCTCCTTATCTGTCAGATTTATCAAGACTGCTGTTCTCCCAAGATATATTGTTATAGTACAAAAATGAAAAGGAAGATCATTACATCTTACAGATCATGATTTTATCCTCGATTATATAGCTATTAAAGAGAGATCCATTACCTCTTTAGAAAATTACAGACATTTGTGGTTTAATTAACAGTACTACATAAAACTTTTTGCTGGGGAAATCATATACAAACAAGACATCTGCTCCTCAGCTTGTTGTAATTCAGACAATGGTTTGTATGCAAGACACCTTTCTTGCTTCAAGAGCATTGCACTTAATGTAATTACTCTTCAGATATTAAAGAAAAAAAACAGATAAATATACATTCTAGGACTTAGCAGAGCTTGTCCTTGACATAATGCACAGGCTAGGTAACATGGCTTTGATCAATGAGAGTTTCTAGTAGCCTGCCCTCTCAAAACACAAAGAAGGAAAATGGCAAGTATCTGCCTACGCTATTAATTAAATTCTCATATGCTCCCTACAGTTATGTTCAGGACAGAAAGTAAAGCTAGAAACTTTGTAAATGAGAACATTTTTTGCCTATTTCTGCCACTAAGTCCCTATTTTTCCTCACTGAGCAAAATTAACACATTTCACCAATTTGTAATTTGGTCTTAATGTAAAAGGAACTTTGAAATTTAATACAAAATTTCTTTCCTAATTAGTGTTTTATGACCTTGAAGAGACAACATGGAAGAGCACAATGACTACTGCTTTTAGAATTGAGAGTATTGTAATCCCAAAGAACACTTCGTCAATGCATAGATCCACATAACACAATTATGTGTTCTCTCAGTTGGCAATTATTATGGCACAGCTGACACTTCACTTTTCATAAACACCCCTTTATGAGTCTATGACAATACTTCTAGCATGTCTTAAACAGTTTTATCTCCATTCCACGAGTCTTACAAAATAAAGAACAGTATTTAGTCCATCTTAAATTCATAGGAACAGTGGAAACACTGATTAGAAAATGCACAGATGCACCATTTTCTTGATCTTCAAAACTGTAAAAAGTAGAAACATTACAAAGTTGCCTTGTTTCTCTCAGTGTTCTGGTTTTATTTCTATTTTTTCATGAAGAAATCTCAATAATTTATTAAAATTTTCAGTATTGATGTTGGGGAACAATCCACTGCACTCAGTAAACATCTGCAGAGCTGCAGAGTTTTGTAAATCCTTTAGACTGATTTAAGTTATGGTTCTCATCAGAGAAGTCTTATGGTAGGAATCACACCTGGTTGTCATGATTTCGACACTGACTTCAGAAAAACTCACAGCTGTTTTGACTGAAGTAGGAGTTGATGTAGTATCAATCTAAACAACTGATGAGAATGCAGTCATTTATTGAGCTAGTTCAATTCTCCTGTGATTGTTCGGAGAATTGTGTTAAACCCAGGAAATAAGGCACTATATTTGAAATTTTGCAGTATCGCAGCCCCTGAGCATAGGCAAGTCTTCATCCAAGTGCCTCCAGGGGTTCATTCATGTTAAAAGAATAGTTAGGCATGAGAGATGATCTTCTTCTTCAGCATCAGGCAGGACTGTTGCTTAGATACAATGACTGTACTTTTATTTGTATTCTTCAGAGGAGATGCAGCATTGCCTTTAGCCTCTCTCCTATGCTAATGCAGCTTTACAATTGCCCTGCATGTTTTTTACAAAGAAAAAAGAAGGAATCATGACAACCTTGGGGTGCATCTTCCTAATTGTTCTTATTTATTCATCATCATAAAATAAGTCTTAAAATCTGAGAACACAGGTATGTTGTGTGAAGAGCTTACTACATTCAAAAGCTCTTTTAATATAAACTGAGACGAAGAAATTATTTTGGTACATTTCCCTGTTAAAAGAAAATTCTTTGTTTTCTGATAAGCAGCTGAGCAGGTAAAATAACCACTTCTGTTCTGGGATTCCAGATTAAATTGCTTCTGGGAAGGAAAAAAAAAAAAAGAGCTCTCCCCTAATCAAATAAAATGTCTAAATATCCTGCTTTGAGTTATACATTACCAGAATGAAATTTAAATTATTTGTGCAAAAATAAGTATTTTAATGAAAGAGAGAGTCCACTATATTGTATTTTTAGAGGAATATACTCAAAACTCATTGAAAATAAAAATATATTCATGGCATTGTTTTCTTTATTTCAGGTGGGTCATGGCTTCCTTCTTCTGTTTTAAAGATGCATATAAAACCATATGATCTATTAACACCACTTTTCCATAATATATTGGAAAAAGTAGTAAATATTCCACTGTTTTTCAGCCTCACAATAAGCATAAATTTAATTGGTGATATGTCTGTGTGGTTTCCTTTGAATTTAAAAGGTTTTACAAACCGGTTTTTGGTTGTTTTGTTTGTGGTTTTTTGTTTGTTTGGGTTGTTTGGTGGGGGGTTTTTTTGTCTTTTGGGATTTTTTGTTTGGTTTGGGTTTCTTTCTGTTTTGTTACAGTTTGCAATGTAACTCTTGCCTGTCTTAATACCAAAAAATATGTTTCATCATGAAAAATGTATGGATTAGAAATAAAATCTACTCTAAGATTATTATGAGTAAATATATGCATACTCAAACAGAGAAATGACAAAAATGGCAAAAACCCCTCAGAATTTTAAGAGAATATTAAAAACAGGGATAAAGACAATTCTGTTCCCATTATTGACATAAGCTCTAGATGAGAACTCTCAGTTTTCACTCAATCACACAGTTCCAGAAAGTGACAACTGCACTTCAATATAATTCAATATGTTGATCAATGATTCTGTGATGCTAAGGCTGAAAATTTTTCCAGCTCTCTATCTCACCTCAGATATTTTGGTTTTTTTTCCCCTTTTGTTCAAAATATTTTTCTTGTGTAAAACGTAAACAATTTTGAAAAAGGTTCTATGATGCTTCAAATAGTAACGTTCTTTGCACATAAGTTTACTTTAGTAAAAATTTTGTTTGTTTTGAAGTTTCCTATAATTGTTTCTGTGGCCATAAAAAACAACAAATATAGTGTTTATTCACCAAGACTAGCCTTTCAAAATCTTCTTTTTTTCTGAAGTGCTTTTTTGCAAACTGTGATTCAATAATTTAGACATTTCTTTGAAATCTAGGAAAAATATGCCCCATAGAGACCTTCTTGGTGATTTTAAATTTCTAAAATACCCATTCTGGTGATGTTAATTGTTGTCAACTAAAGAGTCTTTAAATTGGTGTTAATATAATACATGCCAGAATACCAGGAGCTGATAAAACTGAAGGAGACTAGGATCATTTTACGAAAGGAAGTGCTGCTGGGTTGTTCTCTTGAGATTACTGACAGAATCGACTGTACGGTATCTGTTTCATAGGTCATTATGCTTATCCTTGGAGCTGCAAAAAGATTGTATGTGTTCACTATTGTACAAGTGACATTTAATTACCAGCATTATACTAGGTGAAGAAAGCATTGTAAGTTTTCTTATTACAAAAATAACGACAACATTGTAGCATACTTATTGTAGAAGTAGCTGAAGAATAATCTGAGGTAGTTTTTTGTGTTTTTTTTTTTTTTTCTTTTAAACAGTCACATTTGGTAGGAGAAATTCAGATTAAATTCCAAGAAGTAACATGTTCAGGTTCACCTTTCCACCACATGGATTGTTACCTTAGCAAGTGTCACCTGCAGTTTTATTCTTAGAACTGTGTCATATTACATCCTGAGGAAAATAATGAGAACCAAATATATCACCCTTTCCAAAGAAAAATATAATCTTTTTATGAATGAAAATTGAATAATCTTTCTGGAACGTTAGCACTGGCATTTAGTTTGACTCTATCTACTGAATTATGTTATTCATTATTCTGCCCCAGTAATTCTCTATAAATGGACTACTCGAAGTCCAGAACAATTTTCATTCGAAAGGTGAGAAGTAATACAGATAAAAGTTCATTAACGCAGCAACTGCAACTGCAGTGAAGAGAATTTATTTGTAGCATTTTACTCCTTGCACTCTATTTCTGCATAAGCAATCATATGTATTTCCACTTGTAAATAGAAAGTTCACATTCAAGTTTACAAATTCAAGAAATGACTCACAAAGAGGATATTCTCTTAGGATTGATTTGCAGACGGGAAAAACAGCTTGACTCTGTAGTGTAGTAGACGATAAGGCTATGGATGAGAGAAGATATGTCTATCCTCGAGAATGAAGTGTGTGTTGCAAAATGCCTCTATCCTCAGCCATTGAGAGGTAAATCATTCTGCTGCTTGTATGTTTTTCAAACACAACTCAGCTATCACAATAACCAGTAACTCTTCAAGGTTACAATTCATTGCACTGAAATACAAATATTATTACTATTCTTCAGCTCCCAGTGTCTAAAGAACAGTATGATCATACACATTTCTGTGAGATGGAAAAGGTGAAAGAAAGAACAGAAGAATGAGTCATTTCAGTTATAATGAAGAATTTCAGGCCCTTTCATGGATCTAGATACCAAATAAGTCAGGTTCTAGAAAAGAGGCACTGCTCTGTTCCCTGTTCTGTTGCCCTGAACTCATTTCCACCAACTCTTGATCAGAGATGCAAGTTACTTGACAAATTCTGGAAATTATTTTTCTCTTACAGTGTAAAATTGCTAAACTGTTAAAGCAGCCAATGTTAGCAAATTGTAATTGTTGTCCAAATGCAGGGTTAATATCGATTTCTTCCTGCTCATGGCACATGTGTGTTACAGGTCTTAAGAATTCTGCTAAGGCTCTGCTCTGCTTAATGAAGAGATCCTCTGTTTGATTTAGAGTTGCTTTGCCTCAAGATAGGGGCTTCTGGCAAGAGGATTTCAATCAAAATAATTGCCCAGTAATTAGATAATTAATTTTGTTTTTATTTAATGACATTATAAAAAGTCAAAAAACATGATAATTTGCTCAAATAAAAATGAATCCTGTTTCTTAATTGCCTGTGTCTTATTTGGTTTAATTACCACCCTAAATCTACCTGTCTCAAGCTGATATATAACCACACAGAAGTGTTCCTGATCTTACAAAATCAAGTTTGTTTTCAGTTCTATGAAACCCTTCTAGTGATTTATAATAAAATATTAATGAAAAAGCTTCTAAACCAATGTTGCACTTCAATTCAAGCAGTAACAAAAGCCATTAGTTTTGTGCTCAGACACTTTGGCGAGTAAATAGGCAGAGAAAAAAAAAAAAGAAACACTAAAGAACAAATAAATATAAGCAATATCTGCTCTGTAGGATGCCCCACAGCAAATAAGTATTCTGCTAACAACAGGTCTTATTCTAATTATATCAGCTGGGAAATATCCATCAGAAAAAGATACAGCACAAAAGATGCCCCAAATATGTGTACTACAGCCCAATATGCTGATGCTTCAGACTTTCTCTTATATCTAATGCTCAAAGAAAATTTTGTAGAACTTTCAATTGAAGCTATTTACTATGTGACAGTTTATATTAATATTGATACGGTTATACTAATTTGAATATAGACATATCCTTGTTCTCACCACCTAAGACTATTTCCAAAGTTAAATACAAACCACGGGATCTGAAAATATGCGGGGTTTCCCTATATTATACTGTATCTATCAATCTCCTGAAAAATTCACCTCAATATACATGACAAAGACATGTCTGTTGATTATGCCTTTTGTCAATGAATTACAATATTTACTAATGTAATAATAGGATCTCCATTAACTAAAACGGAGAATGAGTCATGAAGAGCTGGGGACTGGAGACAGGACTAGAAATCACATAATCCTTGAAATGACCAGAGTCAAATGAAAAGTAAACACTAGCATGAAGAGCAGTCACCAAACCTTTTGCCATCAGATTTTTTTGCAGGTGAACAGTGTGTCTCCACAGCAGCGAAACACAGAGCCCAAAAACTGTCACCAAATCTTGTAACAAATGCTAAGTTTGGCAATAAAACTGAACTCCCCTCCCAGTATAGATTTTACCAATTATCTTTCTCAGGAGAAATGGCAGCAACATAAACACAAGGTCACAATTGCTATCTATGAAAATAACTAAGGTGATATGACTCTTACGGTAAAGAGATGAAGTCCTTAAACAACTGACAAGAGTTGTATGAAAAAAATTGTATAAGTGTACTTGATTTGGCATCAATTATCTATTTACATTATTTCATAAAATGTAAATGACAATTAAATGCATCAGAACTTCAAAGATCTTCTACAAATTAGAAAAAAAAGAAACATTTATTTCCTTACACTTCACCTCCACATGTCTCATCACTATCTAAACCATAAAGTTACATTAAAACCTTGGATATATCACAGCAGTCATTATTTTAAAGCCACACATGCAGACTTTTATGCAGAGTGTTAACTTTGATCCTGGGTAAAAAATGAATATGAATTCAATCTTGAGCAGTTTGTTTGTACTGCACACTATCAGCAATGAATGAGATATTTTCTTGTCTAAAACTCAATTTCTAATGTAATAGGAATGGGATATTAGACTGCAGAAGTTATTGAGTTCTGTTATAGAGAGAGAGACCCCATTTGAGAGTGTATTGCTGCCTTAGTACATAAATTTAATGTGTAGATTTTTTTTTAATGAGAAAAACTAGTTTTATTCTATTTAAAAGAAAAGAATTTTTGCAGGCATATAAACAACTTTCTTTTTTTTTTTCTCTGATATCACTGGTTAATTTACAACCAATCTCTCAAAGACCTTTTGAGTGTTTATTTCCCACACAAATAGTATGTGCTAAACTTTGATACGCTAGTTTAACTACATTGAGTTCCAGTTACAGAATCAAGAACAAAAATGCTATGGTCCCTTAAGAAAGTTTTGATCTTCAAGTAAAAAATAATAATGGGACCAAAGGACAAATTGAAAAAAAAACCTTATAAGGCATTACATATTAAAAAAAAAAAAAGCCCACAAGACTCTAATACAGTAAAAAACTATTTCACCATCTGTCAAGGTCAATAACACCTCCTTCAAAAACCATAATTAGTGAAATTGTGTAACAAAGTAGCTACTTTTTTTTTGAACCAAAGATAAAATTTAAATCAGGTATAGAAAAATATCATTTGTTTTCAGCTTTAAAGAAAATCTTTGATACATAATATTAATAGGAATGAACAAACATAGTTACAAATTTAGTAATAAAACACAGCTGTGCATGTTACTTTTTGTAATACATACATAGTCATACTTGTATAAGATAATTGAAGCATTGTATTGAACCTTCTGGTATTAAATACAGTCCTGAGATATCACATTAAACTCAAAGGAAAAATAGGTTTGTAAAATTATCCTTGAATGATGACTAATAAAAATAACTTTTTTCTTTTTTTCATATAATCTAAGACTTATGTAAGCATAAAATTGTTTTGAGTTCCATATTATTTCTTTATTGAATCAGGTTTGAGTCTGTAATCCAAGAATATCCCCTGACAAAGAAAGACACTAAGGAAATTTGCACTTCAAAAACCCTGGTGTTATGCTTTCTCACTTCTCTGAAATGCAAATCAGGAACATTTCACAGCTTTTTTAATGCTTACTAAATTTAAACAAATCCAGCAAAGGAATTTGGACCTGCAAAAGCACCTTTGTTATTATTCTGCATAATTAGCAGCTAACAATGATGCACTATATTAATCACTCTTACTACACAGGTGTCTTCAGATGAGACTGAAGTGACATTATGCAAACACAGGCTTTGCTCAGAGTTTACAAGCTACATAACATGAGGTGGAGAAAGAGACATTACACATGACAATGTTAAAACACCAAATATCATGTTTATTCATTTTCCAAAGCTACTTCAAAAATATAGTGAAATACTTAAGAGAGAAAAGGGGTAAAAAGGTGTTAGGGTGTGTGTTACAAACCACTCCTGAAGGGGGGGTAGTTGAGGTTCTTGTTCATAGATCCCTTGGGGTGGATTAGAGTGAAACAACACAGTAGTCTTTCTTTGACCAGTTATATATGTATGAGCGGTTGCTTCCTTTCACACAGTTTGCTGCAGTGGGAATTTTTGTCTGGATGCATTAACCAGGATGTGCTAACCAACTGTCACCTTCACCAGGCCTGGAATCAGTGCCTTCCTGTCGCAAATTCCTCCCTTCTTTGCTTATCTCAAGTTCCTGCTGAGGTGGTTTATCTTATGGCAAGTTCCTTCTGTGGCTGTGATGGTGACTGAGACAGACAACTGTGTTTTTTAAGTCACTGAAGTAGGATACATAGGAAACAAAGAGAGAAGAGTAATGCAACAGAAAGATATACAGGTAAGCATGAAGCTGAGGTCGATGATGAGAGCAAAGTAAATATTAAGAAAGAGCAAGAGTAATTAAAATTAACCACTGGAACACACATCAGCTCCTAAGCAAAGCTAAAAAGCTGCCTGGTAAAGTGCAAGTTGGCCCCATTGGAAAAAATTCTACCAATTTGCCATCAGCAACAACCGAGTCCATAAAGGTTCCCCCATTGTTTAATTTACTTGCACAGCCCTAAATATCCATACATCTATGATTTATCAACTTTCATGCCGCTGGGTTTTCTCTTCAGGTTTCACCCTGTCTACGTGGCAGTGATGGAAGACATCACCTTTAACATAATTTCCCTTTACATATTGTACACTGTACTTTCTGGATCCCTGGGAACAGGGGATTGATGCAGCACCCCATTAGATCTGTTCAATCTTATGCAACAGCTCACAATCTATTTTCTCATACATATGCTGCTACTGATATCTATACAGCAGTGAATGAAGGAACATATGTATTTATACATTAGGAATGGTGACAAACTTTTTGTATTTAACATAGCTAGACAGTACAGTAAGTTGGCCTCGACTGGCTGCCAGGTGCTCACCAAGCCACTCAATCACTACATCTCCTCTATTGGACAGGGGGAGAAAATAAAATTAAAGAACTCATGAGTCAAAATAGGGGCAGGAAGAATGCTTACCAATTACTGTCACAGGAAAAACAGTCTCAACTTTGGGAAGATTAATTTAATGTATGGACAACTAATAACAGAGCAAGATAATAAGAAATAAAACAAATAAAACAAAACTAAAGCTATCTTCCTCCCATGCCTCCTTTCTTCACTCCCAACTATCTCATCTCCTCAAACAGAGTGAGAGAATGGAAAATGGAGTCTATGGCCAGTTCATAGTACTTTGTCTTTGCTTCTCTTTCCTCCTCACACTCTTCCCCTTATCTAGCAAGGGGTCCCTACGAGGAGAGACAGTCCTCCACCAACTTCTCTAATATAAGTCCTTTGAACAGGCTGTAGTTCTTCATTAAATGCTTCAGTGTGGGTCCCCTCCATGGGGTGCAGTCCTTCAGGAACAGACTGTTCCAGTTTGGGTCTCCCTTGGGATCACAAGTCCTACCAGGAGCCAGCTCTGGTATGCACCCTCTGCAGGGTCATAGCTTCCATTAGGACACACCCACCTGCTCCAGTGTGGGGTCCTTCAAGGGCTACAGGTGGATCCCTGCTCCTGTGTGGATCTCTATAGACTTCAGGGAGACAGCTGCCTCACCACAGTCTCTTCTCTTCTCACACAGGCTCTTCTCCAGCACCTGGAACCCTTCCTCCCCTAATTCTTCTCTTGCCCCCTGTGGTGAGAATAATCAGAAAAACAGTAAAAGTTGTGGGTTGAGATAAGAACAGTTCAACAATTGAAATAAAATATTCTAATAATATTAACGACAATAATAAAAATAGTAATAATAATAGTAGAAGTAATTAAAAGAGAGAGAGGAATAAAATCCAAGAGAAACAAGAGATGGACAATACAATTGTTCACCACCTGCTGACTAATGTCCACTTCATCCCCAAACTGTGATTGATGGCTTCCAGCCAACTCTATCCCATTTATAATACAGTACATGACATTCTGTGGTATGGAATATCCCTTCAGCCATTTCTGGTCAGCTGTGCTCCCTCCCAGCTCCTTCTGCACGTGTTCACTGATAGCATGAGACACCGGCAAGTCCTTGGCTTAGTGTAAGAACTACTTAGCAACAATGTGTTATCTATATTATTCTCATTCTAAATCCAAAACAAGGGGTGACCACTGACAGAACCAAAGGAAATAGTCTGAGGTTGTGTCGGGGGAGGTTTAGGTTGGATATTAGAAAGAGGTTCTTCCACCAGAGGGTGGTTGGGCACTGGAACAGGCTGTCTGGGAAGTGAACACAGCACCAAGCTGTGTCAGAGTTCAAGAAGTGTTTGGACAATATTCTCGGGTACGTGGTGTGACTCCTGGGGACAGTTCTGTGAAGGTCCAAGAGTTGGACTCGGTGATCCTTGTGGGTCCCTTCCAACCTGGCATGTTTAGTGACTGTAGCAGCTACTATGAAGAACACATGAAATCTCTCTGAGTATTCAAGTCAATGTATATATCTCATTTCACTCAATGAAAGACAGTACCTTTATTGCTTGAGTTTATAAAAACTAATTTTATACTTAGATGAAAGCATAAGTATAAAACACAGAAAAATAGGGAACACAATTCAACTGAATTCTAGCAAAAAAATCTGTATTTGCCTAAAGCTTAAATCTAAATATCTTCAACTCATCGTTTCAGTGTTAGAAGTCTAGAGTGGGCTGAGAGCCAATGCAGTTCTCTCTGCATCCTGAGACCAGAACTCATAGCCAAGGATATTGAGCTGGAGGACAGTGAGAAGACTACTTAAACCTTGTTGGACTTGGAATCAGCACCTTCTCAGCAGATGCCTCACTAACACAGGAAAGGCTCCAGTCACCAACAGCTGAGAAAAATGTTCTTTAAATCATATAGATATATGAACTTCTAATCCACATTTTAGATAACAACTCACTGATCACAGCTTTTATTCAAGAGTAAGGGAAAGAAAGAGGTTTGTTTGGAAAGTTTTCTTCAAGGGGAAAAAACTCCATACTTTGAGTGTACTTAAAATTAATAATTGTATGTTTCACCAAAGAAGATAATATGGTTTTTTACTTATTTTTAAAAAAATATCTCTATGATAGGCTGCCCTAAACAAATAAAATGGCCATGAATGCCTAAGAAAGCCTTATTTTCAGCAGCTTGTTCACTGCAGACTTTTACTGATGGTACCATTGCCATCCATGACAAAAGAAGTAGGCAAATTTTAGTATTATAATATCTCATAGCAATTGGATACATAGTATTAAAATATCAAACCACTATTTTCATCCATAGGTTAAAAAAAATAAGTGTTGAATGTGCATATACTGAATGTAATTTGTGATGATTTATAGATTATTTCAGAGTATTCAAAAGAACACACAGTATGTAAACATAAACAGTAAAATTGTAAAATTTTAGTAAAATTTTCACCAAAATAATAGTCACAAATTCTCAAGAAAACACATTCTAGTCCAGTAAAAAACAATTATAGAAACCTTACATGAATGCAAAATGTCACCCAAGATCCTACATCAATCAGAACAACTCTATATACTCTTATTTTCATGCCCTACTTGTAATGGTGAAGAGGTTAGATAAGACATACTTTCAAATAAACCAAGAAAGTAAAGGAGAAGTTCTATTTCAATAATAATAATAATAATAATAATCCTAAAAAATATAATGACCAATGTGGTGGTTTTAATCATCCGAACCATCACAACCAATTACATGACAACAATACAAAACCCTCCAGAAAATTCTTATTTGAAAGCGTATTCATCAGCAAGAATGAAGTTATTATCAAAAATA
Organism: Tyrannus savana; assembly: GCA_013399735.1. NCBI lineage: Eukaryota > Metazoa > Chordata > Aves > Passeriformes > Tyrannidae > Tyrannus > Tyrannus savana. The sequence continues at coordinate 123,701 of VXAW01010913.1, forward strand.
CATTGGACTCAGTATCAAAGATTTATTTGAATGAAGTTCCTGGCAAATGATCCAAGAAACTAGTAACCAAAGAGCTCATACTGAGATGTAAATACAGTAACACAACATTGTAACCTCAGAGAATTCAACGATGAACAAAACAAGACTGTAATGTTTGGCAACAGCAAACTGAGCAAGTCAGCCCAGAAAGCAAATTTGCTTTGAAGTAAAAAATAAATTTAGAAATAAACCAGCCAACATAGTGTATAACATACTTCATAAAATGCAATCAATAAACACAACATCCAGACAATATAAGTTCATTCAACAGGAAAAGACAGTAATGCCAGCAAAATTACAGATGTATGGTAAATCTAAAGTGAAACAGAAAACTAAAGAGAAAAATCAGACTAAAATCAAATCAAATAAAAAATTCCCCCAACTTAGTAAATAAGACAAAAGTCTTGGAGGAAGAAAAGGAGTATACAGACAACTTTCATAAACATAAAATCATCTTTGGAAAATAGCGAATAGGCTTAGAGTTACCTATCACAAAAAGGGAAAAATTAAACAATAGAAAGATACACAACAGTACAGATTTTTCATTTCAAAATTTTTGGAAGGTCCCTAATTTTTTCCATTGGATTTTTTAAAATATTCACACATTTAAAAATATGTCATTAATTTTTACTTTTAATTAATACCATGTGAAGTTGGAATAACCTATAAATGTCCAGAGTTTCTCTAGCATTATTTTACTAATAAATTATACTGGTTTTAAATTAAAATCAAATTCTAGTATTTGTAATTTCCTTTCCTTCTGCAATTTTTATTATATTAGTATCAAATATCAATCATAATTCATATATTTAAACCAATATTTTGCTGCACTGTTTAAAATGGGACTTAAATTCATGACTAGATTATCTTGACTATAAAAAAGTTTGTTTTAGAAGTTGTTTTCAAGTAAAGTATTAATTTTAAACAAGGCACTACATTTCTTCCTTATTAGAAACTACCAAGATTTTTATAAGATGAAAAATACATTTTTGAACTTAATTTTTTACACTCAACCAAAAGGGAATGTCTGTTTCTTGTCTCTGTTGGGCTATTACAGGTGTCTAGTTTTAGTGACAAAAGAAGGAATAATGAATGAAGGTGATTGGTTATGAGTTCATATGACTATCCTGCTTTCTGATAGCATATCCCTAGGATAAATCAATAAACCCAACAAGGCAATTAAAGAATAAGTTTTTTTCATTTGTGCATTACTTAGCTTAAACATTGATCATTTGCCTTAATTAATGAATTAAACAAAATGAAGACTCAATATCATAGAGCTAGAATGGAAAATTAAAGTTCTTGGGTAGTGACTTTGGGAAGGAAAAAAGAGAGGGTTTGCCTTGGGTTTATGAACCAATATTTTGTAATTTAAATGAGGAACATATAGATTTTGAGCTCTGACTCTTCTCATGTGTGGTTGAATTATGAACAATAACTGCATTTTCACATGAATGGAAGAAATTATGACAAAATACATTCAAAAATATGAAGTGAGATCCACAGGAAGCAGGAGTGGAATGAATATAATATGCAAAAAAGATATATCTTTTGAAACTAGAAGAAATAGAAATACAAATTAGATGGGACAACAGTCTTAATATATAACAGACAACCTCCTCCCACACCTGATTAATAAAACAGCTATGATACTGCCTTTCAAGCAAGATTTAACACAGGAGTATGAACATCTTCAATGAAAAAGCATTTTAGAACTGATTAAAGTTTTGGAAAGGCAAGGTAATTTTAGACAGAATAAAGAAAAACTAGAATTTCTTCCTAAACTTCAAAGCTCAATCTGCGGTCAAGTAAGATATCTTAATCCTATAAATTCTTATTAAACAAGGAAAAGAATGCATAGAAGTTACCACAGGGATCTGCAGAATTTTAAACTTGCACACTTAAGCATCTAAACATACAGAGGTAGGAACTGGTTTTCAGGAAGCTACTGTAAAATAAATTTACATTGATCCCCAGAACTAGCCATTGCCAAATCTTGTTCACTTTCTAAGGTTTCAGGTATGTCAGACTGTCTAGGCAACTACGCTGGGTTTGACTGGCCACTTCACAGTGGCTAGTATGGAGCTGTGTTTTAGGTCTGTGCTGCAAACAGTGTTGATAACACAGGGTGGTTTTAGTTACTGCTGAGCAGTGCTTAGAGAGTCAAGGTCTCTTCTAACCCTCACCCTACCAGCAAGGAGGCAGGGAGTGCACACAGCCAGGACAGGTGACCCCAACTGCCCAAAGGGACATTCCATATCACATGGCATCACGCTCAGCATACAGAGCTGGGGGAAGGAAAAGGAAGGGGGGCTGACATTTGTAACCTGTATGGAGAATCAGGCTAAAATTTATGATCCAAATTATTATGTTCCCATTAAGGGTCACTGACGAACGCTGAGTGGATAGGGAGAGGGAACCCCGGAACAAGAGGCCTTTCCTTTTACCCCTTGCTCCAAGGGGGAGCGTGCCCTCCTCCTGGTCCCCCCACCCCACAGCACCTCATGGCCCCCCAGAGGGACCATGGGGCCATCAGCCAGGCAGGGAAGGAATGCAGGCAGAGAGAGTTTTATTGTTCTGGCAACAGCTTAAATAGCTTTCAGGGAGATCACAAGGTGACCACTGGGAGTTCAGGAGGTGTTACAAACCAACCAATTACAAGAAAGGGTTAACAGCCAATAGGTGAGTTTCCAGATATCTCTTAGACATTCCAAGGTACAGTGAGGGATTTTGGGAACAAGAAGGGTTACACAAAGAGTTACAATCACCATCTTGGAAGCGTGCTGACTTTAAACAATCATTACAACTTCAGCATACTTTATATCCTAAAAGCATACTGCAACAGGTGACAGAACCCTGTTTTTCTGGAGACAGTTGAACACCTACCTGCCCATGAGAAGCTGGTGAATGAATTCCTTGTTTTGCTTTGCTTGTACAAGTGATTTTGCTTTATTTATTAAACTGTCTGAGTCTCAGCCCACAAATTTTCTGACTTTTACTTTTCAAGTTCTCTTCTGCATCCCTCCGGGGATTACACAGCAGGCAGCTGTGTAATGCTTAGTTGGTGGCTGGGGTTAAGCCACAACAGAAATCATGTTCAGTGTCCAAAATGTTTGTTTTGAGGTTATGACAATTATACTCACAGAATTCTAGAAAACTAGATTGAAAAATCTACCCTCTAAATTTACTAGTCTGTCCAAGGTCATGTAATTTAAATGTGTTTTAAGAACCTGAAAAAATAGAGGTTTCAAAATGTACCTAATCCATCTACTCTAGCTTTTTGTGCACAAACAAGAAATCATTATTCATCGTCATTTAAACCCTGTGATTTTGTATTATACATAAAGATAACACAAAGAGTAGCTTATTTCCTACCTTCTTGCAGAATTCTCTGAGCATAAAAAATTATATATAAAATAATAAAAAATTATTATCCAGTTCTCCTCTAAAACACTTCTTCTCTAGACATCCTCAGTTACTTCAGTTTCTCTTCTTGGATCATTACTTCCAGGTTTTCAGTCTTTCTTCTTTGGCTCCTAATTGCTCTTCTGGACTCTAATTGGTCCAGATCTTTCTTGAGATGTGAGTGTTTTAAACTGGCCACAATATTACAGGCAAGCACTGCCATAACAGGGTCAAGTGTAAGATAATGTCTTACATGACTGCTCTATGTGCTTGTGAAAAATGCATCTATTTATACAGCTCAGAAGAATGTTTGTCTTTTTAACAATAGTATCATTATTGTTGCAGACTACTGACTAAAATAAAATTTAATAATTTCTTTGCTCATTAAGTTATTTTCCTAAGGCTCCATCTCTCACCTTTCTACTTTTATGTCAGCTTATTCCTACGTGCATGCAGAACTGTACATTTATCCCTATAATGCATCTATAATACATCTAGTCCAGTAATCATTATTCGATGTGTTTATTAGCTGGCATGATTGCTGCCATTCTTCACCTGGGCCAGTAATTTAGATACTCTTTGCTATTCATTCAGAAAACATCATGAATGAAAACAACAGCAATTAAAACAAACAAGCAAACACAAACAACAACAAAAACTATCAGACCAGACCCCAACAGAATCACATGTGGTTTTATAACACTGGGCTTCATTTTGACAGCAAATCAATCATTACTTCTCTCCTGGTATAGTTTGTGAATTTACTTTCTAACACCTTTTTTGTAGACTACATTTTCCCTAATTGGCTATGAGGAAACCAAGACAGAGTCTAAAGCAACTGAGTTAAAACAGTCTATATCTTCTGTCAGTCTTTAATTCATAAGCTCTTCTCCTTCTCATGGAAGGAAAATAGATTTATTTGCCACTGCCTGGGTTTCTCCTCTCTTCCTATTGCATTTGCGTGTATGCACTCACACACACTGTTTTACCACCATCCCTCTGGCTGGACTTACTGTGACAAAACCTGGGGTGTTTTTTTTTTATATTGCTTTTTTTATTAACAAGGGCTAGATTTCTGTCTGCTACAAATCTACAATACCAATTGCTGCTGTTATCATACATAACAAGTGGAGTTTTAGCCAACACGTTGCTATTGATTTAGAACTGAGAATTCTCTAGAGCAAATCATGCACAACTCAAAGCAATACCTACAAGCAAGCAGAAATTTCAAATTGAATTCTTGGTGATGGCAACTAAATGTTCCTGTAAATGCTTTGACAGTATTTACTGTAAAGGGAAAAAAATCATATTCACCAAATCACAAAATGGGTAACCTGTTCCAACCTCCCTACTTAAGCAGAGTCATGCTAGAACACATTGCACAGAACTGAGTACAGCTAATTCTTGAATATCTCCAGTAATGGAAACTTCAGAACCTTTCTGGGCAATCTGTTCCAGTGTGAGGTCACCTGCACAGTAAAGTTCTTCCTCATGTTCAAGTGGAATTTCCTGTGCATCAGTATCTGCCCTTTATCTCATCATAGTGCTTATTCTGTCATACACTCTGAAAATTCTTTATAAAAAGGTGTTAACACTTTTCTCACATTTATTTCTAGGACTCAGTGGGAGACAGGTTGTTAATCAGTAACCTGCATGGAGAATCAGGTAAATGTTTACACACCTGTTGCGGCTTGACTTCTCCCTTCTCTTCATATTCATCCTTTACAAGATACAAGATTCAGTGTCAAAAGCCATAACTGGTCACAGCTGCTGTAGGGTCAATGCCAGCTTTGTCCCCAAACCTAAATAAAATCAGTAAAAAAATAAAAATCTGTTAATTAATCCATTCTTTCTAGAAAAAAAAAAAAAAAGCCAGTGACAAAAAGGACTTCTTTCAAGAAGCTGGAGCATCAGATACCCATTTTTCATTTGCACAGGCAAATGTAGATATCTCTCACTAGCTGTTCTTACTTCCACTCAAAGAGTTGACCTGTGTTTGATCAGAGTAAAAGAGTGAAGATGCACAGAATGTAATAAATTAAATTAGATCACGGTTGTCTTACTAATTCTAAGGAAAAGTGGATTTTCACTTCTTGAAGAATTGCCAAACAGCTCACTTTATGCTGTGAATAGTCTCTCTTCTCCTTGACCCATAAAACAGACAAATGTATAGCAAGATTCAGGTAATGTTTCTAAGATTCAAAGTTGCCCTTGTTGGTTTATGTTCAGACTTACTTAAAGTGTGGAGGAAAAGTAAAAAATGTTCTGCACTATTTCTTCCAGAAATAACTATTCACTTTTACCTTGTTTACATCTTCCAAGTTCAGATGAAGGCAGTAGAAATTCTTTTTCTATTCCTCTAACCAAATACTCATAAATATTCTGAAGACTCTACAGAGGCAAAATCCTTCTTAACTGCTATGATTCATTGGGCTACAAATTACACACTGACTAAGTGAAGCCAAGGCTGCTATCTCCCATGAGGTCCAATAAAACTATATTGATTGAAGCACTGGAATCAATGGAATAATAATTGGACAGAACTTTAAGGTAACTAAAAGTCCTATTGAAAACTTTGAAGGCTTAACAAATTTTGAAGGAAAATCCTTGAAATTCATATATCTAGAAAAATATTGCCACTGATTTTTGACTCAGGTCACAGACCTGAGATGATTTTTTGAGTCTTGAATGACACTGTGCCTGACTGGCACTCAACTAGCCCTTTTAGAAGATGGGCTGGGGTAAGGGTAAACAAAGACTTTACTGTAGCAGAGGAAGACCTGTGACAACATTAATGTACTTTCCCTACAGGGTTCAGCATACAACAATTCCTATTTCAATCTGATTCCGGGTGGATCTAATACTCCATGAATAGGCCTCCTTTGATGTAGCATAGGTTTCTGGTCACCCCATAAAAGCTTGGATGAGTTAACACACTCCAGGGCAACTGAACATTATTCCAACTCTTATGGATGCATGACTGCAGAATTCCAGTAATGATCTTAGTTATCTACCATCCTTGAAATGAGAAGTCCTAATATGTTATTAGAAGACTTTGAGATGTGTGCTTTCTAACCGTCTTAGTGTTCTTTGCACAGATTTTTTCCCCCTTAGTAAAGTCCATTGAAGTAAAACTCTTAATTTTCTTTTCTTCTTATGCAGCCAAAGACATTTTCATGTACAATATTTTTTGGGGAAAAATACATATGTACACACATAGATATACCTATATATATATTTTTTTTTTTTATATTGATCCATGATGTCAGGTTCATCTCCATTCTCATACATGCAAGCATTCTGTACATAAAGAGAAAATAATACACTCTCAAAATGCAGTCAAAGTAAATTAAATCAGAGAAAAAGTAACCAGATTCTCAGCTAATATAAATCATCTTGTTCTACCAATTTCAGAAGAGTTATCTCATCCATTGGGTTGTGAATACGACCCTAGATACAACTGGTTTACTATTTGTTTGGTGTATGATAATTTTAACTAAAGTATAGATCTACAAGGCTTATATCAACCCCAAATTTCTTGCAACACATCTTAAAACATTAAGAATACAGTAAGCAAACACATGGTAACTTCTCACCCACTGTAGATAGGATAGTAAATTATACGTCTTATATAGAAACTTTTACATTATTTCCAAGAAGGAATGCAATTATATAAAATGCACTGACACAGACCTTCACACAGAGTCTTTCAACAGAGCTTCACAGTTAAAGAGTACACAACTGGGAATTCTTTTCTTTTTTTTTTCTTCTTGAAGAAGAAATAACATCATAGATTAACAAAAGCATAATATATGCTCTGAAGTGCAGCATAGTGAAACAAAAATCATACGTGCGTTTAGCACGTCTTCTGAGGCAGGAGACGAGCTCCATATTCCGCTTAGCAGAACTAAACACATCTCACAGTGGACAAACGCAGATGGTGTCTGAAGTTGAGGGCAAGAGAACCATCACTTCAGTGCCTCCTCTTCTTCCAAACTTATTGCAGTTCATGGAGAAAATAGACAGTGTCTTGCATGCAAAAGTCACTTGTATGCATGCAATGCATATTACTGTCAAAGAATGGTTAAGAAGGGTGAAAGACAACTCACCAAGACTGAGTAACGTGAAAACAGCATTGACTAAGTATTTAGAGCATAAAGAATAAATAAAAGGAAAACTTTAATAATCAAAAGGACAGAAACAAGGCCTTAAGTTAAGAATTTACTTCTGTCCTTATTTCTGAAAGATGCCGATTTAAAATCAAAGGTCTTTATTTCCTTTTTAATCTTTTCTGGAAAAATGTTCAGTGCAGTGAGCTCATTTTTCAGATTAGTATCTATTATTCTGCACATCTCTGTCAGTTGTCTAAAACTTTTGGTATGGGATTCATTTGCAAAAGAAGAAAGGTAATTTTTGTGAGCAACTCACAAAAAACCCCACAAAGATTAATAATGACAGTAGATAGCGCATGATTGCACCAATCAGTGAGTCTAAGCCTGAGAGTTATTCCAGTAGGGTGACCTCAGCACCACCCCAAAAAGGGTAAGCAGAATTAGTATGAACAGCTGGGTGAGAGTGTAGAGCAAAAATTAAAATAAAAAAGTTTATAGAATCTACTCACCTCTAATTATCTAATTGTCACAAGTCAAAGACTACAGTTGGATACTCTTTAGTGGCTGATAAGAGGACTTTTAATAATTTTACAAAGTTAGCAATTAATATTGTGCACATACTTACACCTCAGATAGATATATTTACAACATTAATTGCATAATAATGAATATCATAAAGCACATTAATAAGGCTAATAACTGTATACATGTGGTTAAGAAAAACTCTCCCTTTTGATGCAGAAGGAAAATTATTTTAAATTAATCTGTTTCAATGGGAAATTCAAGGTAAAGATATTGGAAAAATCTAGTCTAGAAAATAAATTATACCTTTTTTAAATTTTGAATCTAGCTCAAAAAAAAGTCAGACTGCACAGGATTATATCATACTGAATGAAACACAGTCTGACCACACATAAAAAGTCTTACATCTCTTCTTAAATCTTCATACATTCAAGAAAATTTTTCATTCTTCATTAAAAAAAAAATTAAAAATCGAGAGTAATTTTAAATTATGAGAAAATGGTTTTCCATGTTTTCCTCATTTTTGCACAATTACATAGATAAGAATGAAAATAATTTAAAGTAAAATCATCTGATATTTGATGTTAAAAATGTCATATTATTACATCTGTAAATTTATTTTTCTTTCAAAATAAAGAAAAAAACATTGTGCTTATGACAGAAGCAATTATTTGCCTAAAAAATTCTCATCTGTTTTCAAAATTCTTTGGAAAAAGTTCCAGTCTTCCAGTGAATATAATGTGTGGATAAGTGAGTAAATCTACCTATGACATTTATATTTGAAGACTCTATCAAGAAATCATTACAGAGGAAAATATCCTTTGTCTGTCACCATTACAAGTTCCAATCTTGTTATTATATCCCCAGATGCAAAAAAAACTCCTAAAATAACTTCCTAATCATCAAACTTTTTCTTGAATTTTTTTGTCTCTTAGACTGGCAATTGCTCTTCTACCAAACTATCTGGCTAGTTGCAGGAAACATCATGAAAATTTCCCACTTTCTTTCACCAACTAAGCAGAAAGTTTTTCCTTAAATGTATCAAGAGAGATTCTTACTATTGCACCAGAAAACATTCTTGTAGGAAAGACATAATGGGAAAATGACCTTGTAGGTTATGAGATATGAAGCAAATTAAGTGATTGTGAATATCCAAACATGAATAAAACAAAGTATTTCAAGATTTCAACCTTCATACATGCATATAGTAACAAAAACACTCTTCTATGAGGGAACTTTGTTTTTGACATCCTCTAAGTCACTCAGGTATTTCATTTGAACAATTGTTAAACACTCTGTACTACTACTACTTATAATAAATCTCATAAACAGACTTCAACACTTCAGAATAAATTAATTATCTACAAGTTGGGGTTATTTTTTTCCTCAGTTTACAATAAATATTTGTATAAAATCAAAGCTCAATCCCTGATTTCTGTTTATTTACTTATTTATGGGCAGTCAAGGGCAAAATATGGCACCTTCCTTTAGCTACAGAAACAGTAATATTTTATTTCAATATTTTACTGCAGTGTAGGCCTCCTTACATGTTATTAGATTAGTACGGAAAGTGAGAGAGAGATCTGCAACAGGAATAGGTTGAATACCTGACCATACTGTGATTAGAATGAATCAATGAAAACAAGTATCAGATGTCATGCATCTTTGGAGACAATGCAAATCCAAAGGTCATTTCACCTGAAAAGAGGCAGATTCTCAATATACTATATCTTGAAGGAAAAACATGCAATTTAAACAGTATGTGAGATAACTAGACTTCAGAAAATGAAATAAAGGAGGGGGTTTAAAAGTTTGAAAGCAATTCAAATTTAATTTAAAATGGACTGCAGAACCTTTTAAATTTTATCTCTACATGTTCTTTTAACTTGTAAGAAGCCCTATGAGAATTGGTTTAATCTGCATAAGTACATTATGTGCTTTCATAAGTCTTTCATAATTTGCACTCAAAATGCTTCAAAATCCTGGTTTCAAGGGTCCTTTTGGGTAAGTTTTTAGTTGGATTTTTTTAGGTTTTTTTTTTTTTTTTAATCCATGTTACAATTATGAAAAGTAATGAAGAACTTTATACAAGGGAAAGTGATGATGGGCAATTAGGACACCATAAATTTAATCAGTACAGGAAGCTGAATCTCAAAGACCTAGGATTCAAAAATGCATTTGAAAACATTTAAAATTATATTTGCAGTTATGGACTTTTCTTGCATATTCATATTGTTCTCTACCAATATAATTGCTGAAGTAATCATACCCACATTATCTGGTATTTTATCTTCCACGCTGCGAATGAAAAGTACTAGTTCTATTACTCAAGCACAGTGATCTAGATCAGTTTCATGTACATTCTACACTAATATAAAGTCTGCCTCTATGAGAAGAATAAGAAATTATGAAATATTTTCTCATTTATTTTTCTCCTTAAAAGAAGCTCATAGGCAATTTACAGAGATGTAGGATGATGCTATCTTACAGTGTATCAGCTGATCCACTGATCATGCCAGTATGATTCAAATCTTTTGGTGCAAAAATGTCGTGGTTTTGCCCTGGCTCAATTTGCTTTTACACTTTCTACACAATTATTATTAGTTGAGAGAAGGTTTATGCAGACAAAAACAGACTGAATTGGGAAAAAGGTATGAGTATTTATTATTAACAAGCTAAAATTAAAGAACTATATTTACTACAATTCTACTTAAGTAAAAGGTACTATGTATTTACAGAAAATACTTCTCCTCCCACCCCCCTTTATATCAGTCCAAGGAGAAGAAGCAGTCCTTTTCNTTCCTACATGGCAGCTTAATTTTAACTGCGCAACAACCTTCTCTTCCGTTTTCTTAAAGATGTAATTGGCAAAGGCGTCACTGAACTTTTTTGATTGGTTTTTTGTCCGGAAATTAGTTGGACAAAACCATCCTCAGCCCCAGGAATGGGATGGTGGGCAAAACCACGACACAAATCCATCAATTCCAGTTGGGTAATTAACTTTGTTCCCACAGACATTTAGAGTGTCTATGGATTAATTAGTTAAGGGCAATATTCATCAGGTTAACACTCACAAAGAGTAATCTGCTTATATTGACATTTACTAAGTATTATTGTGACACTTCTAAAAGACTATGAAAACAGCTTCTTGAAACTATCAGAAAGAACACTCCTTCTAAATACTGCCTTGCTTTGTCAATTGAAAATATATATTCAGATTATGCAATGGTAATTTTTAATTGTTCTGGATTAAATCATGCAGATTTGACTCAATAATGAAAGTTTTCATCTAGATGTCCAAATTTACAATGCAACCTAAACCACTAAAACCCCAAACTGCCCCAGGTGGGATATTACTTCAGATTACTGGAAGGTTGGGTGGACTAAAACTAATTTTTTTTTTCCTCCAATCTAGATAGATCTATTTTTTTTGTTTACACTTGGAGATATTAGAATCTTTTCAAAACTCCTGTCTCTCAACAGCTTTTACAGTTTACAGACCAAGATGTTGTCAGTGACTCCGTATTGCATAGCTTCAATCTACTCCTGAAATTCAAACTGTCTCTCAGAGATGACTAGGGACTTGTCAATGCATGCACTGTTTACTCCTTAAGAACAACAAACAGACAATGTAGCCATTAATTGTGTTTTACAATCCCAGAGGACAAAAAAGAAAAAAGGCACTAAGAAAGACTGACATACACAGTGGGAATTGTTTAGACTATTTTTCCCCTTTTAAAAGTACTGAGTTATTGATGCTATGCTATAAAAAATTCAATCTGACTGTAAAAGACTACCACTTACCAAAAATGACTCAATGAAAAAAGTAGTGATATAAAACACCAAATAATTGACTGGTACTTCAGTACTCACTGAGTTCATTTATGTATTTTCATCACTAAAAGCTACTTAGTTTCCTAACCCAAAGCAAGGAAATCCACTAGGAAAAAGGGAAAAGCTCAACTCATACACATTTTATTCAGAAGGTATATTAAAAGGCATTTAACCTCTCCTTTGGCTTTAGAGAGGTCCTTTGGACTGCAGGATACTGATTTCTTATTAAGGTTTCTAAGAAAACTGTACAGATATATTTCTATTGATTTTTTTACTACATTGAAGACAACAGATATGATGTCTGTCAGTGATTCAAAAGCACTAAAAATACTTTTTTAGGACAACAAGCAACAGTAAACTTTAGTAAAAATAGGGAGATGTAGATGCTTAAGGTTATTTTTCTTTCTGCCTGCAGTGATAGACATAGTTTAAGGCATCTCGTGTCAATTCAGTAGTGAAAAAGTTACAAACTTGACAATAGTTTAAACCCCTTAAAAATCCACAGGTTATGAGAGATGTGGCTACCACTTTGAAGAGCTTTCCTCACTGCCTGCCAAAGCATGTAACACCACCATATGGAAAAGATATTTCTTTGGAGCATTTCTCTACATGATCTCTATCAAACTGTTACTGTCCCAAGGCAGAGAAGAGGCTGTGGCTTCCCAGGGCTCTGGCTCACTCATATCCTTGCTTGGCCACATACAAATACATCAGGTATCTTCAAGGTGCTGGTGTTTGTCTGCTGTCCAACCATTTTGGCTGAGTTACTTGGAACCATCTTGAACCTGTCAGAGCTGCTGCACACACGTATTGGGCTGCACAAAACCTGATGCAGTTTGACCCTTTACTGAGGTCATTCAGCATAATTATATTATTATTATTATTAATAATAATAATTATTATTATTATTTATTATTTATTATCAGCATAGAATATAGGAATATCTGGTCTTCACGCTCATTTGGGGACAGCTTCAACAAATGCTATAAACACACTTGCTCTATCTAATTGCCTCTAGGAAGAAATTAGCTGGCAGTTAAGCAAACTAATGCAGTGTCCTTTATTTGATCTTCTCCTTTAGCTCTCTCGAGATACAGAAAATCAATTGAGTTGCAGTGCAGCAATTGTAGGCCTGAGCATAGATGTTCCTTGGTATAAGAGAAATCACTCATAAGGCACACTTCTTTGTTTCAGCATGCTGTAACAATGCATTATCAAGTATTTCGTGCAATTGTACTTCATTCACATCAATAGACAAAGGGAGATGCTCTCCATTCCACTCGTCATGACACCCTCCCTCTAAATTCAGTACATGTAAAAAGTATCAGGATAATAAGCGTTCAGGGGATTTCTCTTAAGCCATCTCTGCTGACCCATTTTTTAGTGATTTAAATGAATTCACTACCAATTTTTAGCTCAAAAACATATTCACAGCCATGTTGGCAGCAATGCATTACTGTCCATAAAGTACAGATTTGTATGTGGGTTTCAAGGCAGTCTTATAAAAAGTAAATCACTTATTTGGAAAAACTTCAAGGATCCCAAATTCAGTGGATGAGATCTGCACATAGCAATTTAAATCCTCACCATGAATCTTACAGAAAGAAGGAACACAAAAAGCTCCTCCACATACCATGGACTTTCACTTCCCATCCCATCCTCCGGGGGGTTATCTACTGAGCTGAAGCACACAAGGGTGAATATCAAGATTACCTTCTCCATTTTGTAAGCAAGAACCTAACATAAAAATTAGAAATGGCTTTTGAAAAAACTTCAGAAAAAGTCTATTCTACACATCTGATTTCCACCTTCCAGCCCTCACATTATAACACACCTCTGCTTAAGCAGTCTGATATGCAGATGTCTTTTGGGGGAAATAAACTGTGCACTTACAAGGAATAGGTAAAAAAAAACCAAACAGCTGAAGTCCAAACAAAAAAAATGAAAACCACAGCTATTGAATCCATGTAAGTCTGTCTTCTCTAGTTACTTGGATATTGTTTGGGTAAGATTTTGTATGAGCATGGCAGAATCTAATATTAACTTTCACAAGTATTTAGTGATCCACTGTGGCTTTAGGATTCTCATTGTCCTAGAAAATCCAATATCAAATTAGTCAGCCTCTTCAAAGAGTTTAAATACCATGATTAATTTTTGTTGCTGTAAATTTGCTGTCAAATCTTTTGGGGTTTAGTGTTTAAAAATCAGAATCTGAAATTTTAAAACTCTCAAGCTTCAATTGAAATGTTACTTTTCATAGGAAGTTAATATTAATCTTTACTATAGTATTAGAAAAACACAACATATTTCAATTAAAGTGCAATTAAAAAAATAAAAACCCTCTATCTTCAAATGAATTGAGCATCAGTTCAGAGTAAATCTCTATTTTTTGCTATAAAACCGTGTCAGAATTTTTCACAGTAAAAAGTGGTCTAAAAGTAACCATTAAAGTGATTTTAATGGAACCTATATCATCTACAATTCAATTTAAAAAAAATGAGCAGCATTTTAGTAAACAAACCCTTTAGAAAAGCAATATTGATGCAGCAATTTGGAGCTGAAATTATAATTGAGTCTAATTTATTTCAAAGGGTTTGTAATTATGAATTCAGATTTACAATACTGTAATGTCTTAGTATATGTATCTGACTGAATTAATATTTCTTCCTTAGTGCAAATCTACTATGGAAAGAACAAGTTCAAGAATTTGCACAGTTCTTACTTGTTCCACATAAATTCCCCCAAGAAATAAACTTGATAATAACTTTTTGAATTATTATATAGTGTGGTTAGATTTATATAAAGAGATACATATAGAACTGATGAAATCTTTAAGTCTCTATCTTTCAGGGTGTTTCAGGAGGGTACAAACACAAACAGCAGAACTGTAGCAATTTTTTAAGTGGAGAATATTTCACACTCCAGTGCAAGTAGGGATAGAGCCTAAACACACAGGAAAAACAAAACAAAACAAAACAAAACAAAACAAAACAAAACAAAAAAACCCAAACCAAAACAAAAAAAAAAAACCAAAAAATGTTTTCCAGACTCAACAATGATATAAAACAAATCATCAGCTGGTAGTCCTTACTCTGGTTTTGAAAAGCTCCTAGCAAGTGTTACATTTCAAGGTTTGGTATACTAATGAAAGAAAACATTACACCAATTTGAAAAAAAGTGTAAATTTACTTACTATAAAGAACAAAGATCAGTAAAAAAACAGGAGTTTTTCTTTTCTATTCTCATATCTAAGAATTTATTGCATATATTTCAGTTTCAATCTGATATTGTAACTACTGACGTAAATGTTATGGAATAATGATGAGACATGACAAAAATACAGGGATATTATGTTTTTAAAATCGGTCATAAAAAATATTTCCACCTCATTTAAGGATTTATATGGTAAAATTTGTGTAGAATTTGTTGTGTTTGTTTGTTTTTTTAAATCACCACATTATTTATTATTTGCACAGAGGCAGGATGACTTGCTTCCTTTGTAAGATCTTTTGACCTTCATGTTTTTCTTAGTAAACTTCTGAATTTTTTTTGTCTTCCAAATGTAACTCATGAAAACATGGAGGATGAACCTGTCAGAAAATTTATCCCAGGGGTGAGGAGCTCTGTTTCAAATCTTTTTTCACCTGAAATGCTTCATGCCTTTGACAACAGTTCCCTAAACACCAAGTCAAATTTGAGTAAAAGTCATGCTCCATTGCCCTTGTGGAAATGATGCAACTGTGCAGAAAAGAGCATAAGCTTCAGTGCAGCATGTAAAAAGGAGGTTGGCTGTGAAGACACAGGAGCTGACTAGTTAATGTTAATACCTCATTTACCCAGAAGTAACGTTTTTGACTCCAGAAATTTCACTTATTCTCAACCATTTTACCTGATCTACCAATGGGCTAAAACACAGGCTCCTTTCAAAATGTGAGAGCCCTTAAAACATGATGTGAAGTTTTTAGCTTATAGGAGTTGGGGGAAAAAGAAAGGAATTATTTTTATTTTCCTCCCTCAGTCAGAGGGATCCCTTGCCTCTGATATTTTGTTTATTTTGTTTTTATTTTTAGTCTCAGAGAAATAGATAAGACCAAACCAGACAGGACAAGAGGTGCTAATCTCTCTACCTCAAGGATGAGGTCAAGGATTAGGAGCTATTCACAAAAAGCAGTCATGAAAATTAATTTAAGGTTTGTTCAGATGACAAGTCTACATATTGTAGACAAATAGTGATCAACTCCTGCACAACCAATCCAATGCATTGAACTGAAAAAGAATCTGCTTTTGGAGGTAAGGCAAAAAAAGAAGGTGTATGCTCAGTGGAAGTAAGGTCAAGTGATGTGGGAGGAATAAAGAGATGCTGCTCCCCTCTGTAGGGAGAAAATTCATGCAGCTAAAGCTCAAATGGAGTTGAAGCTGGCCAGGAATGTGGGAGACAATAAAAAGCATTTCTTTAAATACATTAACGACAAAAGGAAGTGCAGAAATTATATTAGCCTATTGCAGGACAAAGATGGTCAAATTACAAAGAGGAATGTAGACAAGACAGAGATGTTTAACTCTTTCTTTGCCTCTGTCTTCAACAGCAGTGGTGGACTAAGGGGGTTTCAATGTCCTGAACTGGGGGACCTTGGCTGGGAGAATGACCAAAGTCCAGGTGACCCGGAAGTTGTGGGTGATCTGCTACTCCACCTGGATCCCTGTAAATCTATGGGGCCTGATGGGATCTTCCAAGAACACTCAGAGAGTTGGCTGATGTCATCTCAAGGCCTCTCTCAATGATTTTTGAGTGGTCTTGGAAATGTGTAGAGGTCCCAGTTGACTGGAAGCTAGATAATGTTGTTCTGATTTTTGAAAAGGGCAAGAATGATGATCCTGGAAACTACAGGCCTGTCAGTGTCACTTTTGTGCCTGGTAAATTTACAGAGATTATTCTGGGAGGTACTGAAAAACATCTGAAGGAAAACACAACCATTGGTCACAGCCAGCAAGGCCCCATGAGAGGAAAGTCCTGCTTGTCAAATTTGATTTCCTTTTATGACAAGGTAACCTACCTAGATGATCAAGAGAAGCCAGTTGATGTAATCTGTTTGCATTTCAGCAAAGTTTTCTATACTGTCTCTCACAGTTTAGTTCTGGACAAAATGTCCAGCACACAGCTGGATAAACACATCATGGGGCAGGTGAGTAATTGGCTCATGGGTCAAGCACAGAGGGTGACAGTGAATGGTGTAACATCAGACTGGCAACCTGTCACTAGTGGGGTTCCATAGGGCTCTGTCTTAGGCCTTGTGTTCTTCAACTTCTTCATAAACAACTTGGACTCGGGACTTAAAGGGATACTAAGCAAGTTTGCAGACGATACAAAATTGGAAGGAGCCATTGACTTCCTCAGTGGCAGAGAGTCCCTGCAGCAAGACCTTGACAAATTAGAGGGCTGGGCAATCACCAACCATATGAAGTTTAACCATATGAAAGTGCCGGATTCTGCACCTGGCATGGGGCAACTCTGGATATACGTATAGACCGGGGAATGTGATGCTGGAAAGCATTCCAACGGAAAGGGACCTGGGGGTCCTGGTCAATGGCAGGTTGAATATGAGTCAGCAGTGCCCTGGTAGCCAGGGGGGCCAGCCCTGTCCTGGGGGGCATCAGGCAAAGCATCGACAACCGGTCAAGGGAGGGGATTGTCCTGCTCTGCTCTGCACTGGGGTGATCTCACCTTGAATATTGTGTGCAGTTTTGGGTATCACAATATAAGAAAGATAAGAAGCTATTAGAGAGCATCCTAAGAAAGGCAACAGAGATGGTAAAGGGTCTTGAGGGAAAACCATAGAAGGAGCAGCTGAGATCACTTAATCTGTTCAGCCTGGAGAAGAGATTGAGGGGAGACCTCATTGCAGTCTAAAACTTCTTTGTGAGGGAAGGGGAGAGGTAGGCACTGATCTCTGTGGTGACCAGTGACAGGACCAGAGGAAATGTCCTGAAGCTGAATCAGGGGAGGTCAAGGTTGGATATTAGGAAAAGGTTCTTCACCCAGAGGGTGTTTGGGCACTGGGACAGGCTCTCAGGAAAGTAGATATAGCACCAAGCCTGCCAGAGTTCAAGAAGAATTTAGGCAATACTCTCAGGCACATGGTGTGACTCTTGGGGCTGTCCTGTGCAGGGCTAAGAGTTGGACTCACTGATTCTTGTGGGTCCTCCTAACTCAGAATATTCTGTGATTCTGTGAATTGCAGCTGTTTAGTCTTGGCAATGAATGAAGCTCCTGAGTTTTACTTCAAAAAGTACAACATAATTTCATTTCTCGTTAAAAACTTAAGTGTTCAAAAATATAATGTTGAGTGATTGCTTCGTATTGTCACCATCAACAAAGTTTTATTAGCTTGGAGTATTCTGATTAACAAAAAAAAATAAAATTAATAATTACAATCTAACTAGAAAAAAAAGTCCACTGTCACTGGTGCAATTTTTTATTTTTTAAATTAAACTGAAAAGTAGAGTTACCATAGTTCTGGGATACAATTTCACTCATATATTAATATTGCCTGTGCAGAGTGCTTATAGTTCATTCCTGGCCAGTCATTCTTCTACGTTGTAGGAGTTCACTGTATCACTTTTCTGACAAATAAGACAGATCAAACTGTTGTTGGAAAGACCACATGCAATGCAGCCTTTTGTACTGGATCAAAAAATGTCAATTAATAGGTACAGCCCAGGAAGTTTCTACTCATTTATCTTATTAGAGGAAGTTAAAAACAACTATTCATCATCATAGCTATATGTTCAGTTGAATGCTAGTGTATTATATATCTAGTTCTTGACTGTGCTAACTGAACCTCAATGCAATCAACAAGACATATAGAGGAAAGAGTAAACAGTGCTTCAGCCATCCATCATGATTCTGCGTGTCCTGCTGAATCACAAAAAGCAAAGAGCACAGAATCTTAACACTCAATGTTGTTGGAGGACAAAAATGCTATTTACTTTCACTGAAAAAGCTGTTTTCTATTTAGAAATAGAAGCTAGTAGAAAGGCTTCTATGTTCCTTTCAAACTACATAAGCAGAAGATTCTGGAATAGTTTGCTACTTTTTCTGCTGGATTTCAAATGGTCAGAAGAAGCAGAAAGACATTTTTATAGTTAATTGTGAACAAGACACTGCCTGGTATATGCTATTGCTCACTTACATGTAAGTAAAAGCAGAATGTTCAAATACGCAAGAATTAGGGATACAAATAACCAGATGCAAGATCTTCTTATCCTGAACATAAATAAAATAGTTAAAATAAAATAGGTGTAATTCGTTATGTAGGAACAAATACCCCATTCTATGATTCTGTTTTCCCAAACAATGGCATCAGTTACAGTACATAAAGCTATATAACCTGGAAGGTGCTACACTGTGAGTAGACCCCCAACATCCTAAGAAGCACGTCTAGGACTGAAAAACCAAGCAACTAAACACCTTTTTTTTTTTTTTTTTGTAGCAGGTAAAATTATACCTGGTACCTCACCTGTAATTGCATTGCTTTTACAGATCTTTCTTGGAGAAGCAGCACACTTCATCATTTTGGGGAAACTCATAACCCCTACAACACGTAAGGCTGCAATGCAGTACATATTGTGATGTTAATTAGAAACTTTCTGGATGACAGAAAGAAAGAGCTTCTAAAAATAGCTAGCTATGCAGATTATACAGAATGGCTTCTGTCCCTATCTACCTGCACAGGCTTGAGTAGGATTTTATCTTGGCAGGGCATCTCGGGCTGGTATGTACAACCTCATGATAACTGATAACATTTTAAGCAAAGCAAGATTAAGAAATCAAAGGACAACAACAGTATCCTGCCAAACTGCAGAGTGTGCCATCTCAACATTCTGCAGTATGAGTTTCAAAATCACAAGAGGCCTGGCTCCTAATGTGCTTAACACCTAGTACTTTGTGGTATCTATAATGTAATTGGTCTTCACAACTTGCTGTCCTGAGATACGCCTTCCTGTCACTGAAATACAGAGGAATAATCCCCCAGGCAGCCAGAGAGGCATTCATAATCAAAAAACAAAAAACTATTTAGGTCTTCACAGCAGTTTAAACATGCTAATAAGACTGCACTAGAATCCAAGGAACTCATTGCTTAACACAATTAACAATTTCTGTGACATTTCACACTTTTTCTTTCTCTAGCCCTATAAATCCTGAAGAGTCCTCCAGTAAGTCAAATAAGTAAAAGTGAAAAACAGGAGTGGAACTAGTACTTTGAATTTATGATGATGTCTAAGAAAGAAGGAATTGCATCCGACTAACCTCTCCTTTTAAGGCTTGCAGGGCTAGTGACTGAAAACACTGATGAACTGGGAGAATTTGGTTACAAAACTGGCAACAGAAATTTGCAGTTGTCTGATTTTCTGTGGGTTTTGATTGTTTTTTAACATAACTTATTATTGCTGTATTCCTTATAAGATAAAACAGCTCTACTCCAGCTAAAATAATGAGGCTTATCAGGTATTCAACTCCCCTCTTTCCGGCAGTGTGTGTGTTTCAATTATATTCAGAATTGTCCCCAGTGAGAATGACTAATTTTATCTGTCCTGATCACCATGAAATCCTTTTAAATTTTGGTTTTACTTAGGGGTTCTTTAAAAAAAAATCTACTTTTCTATTTGTATGAAAAATTTAGAAAAACAATAATATTTTGTAGGGGTGGGAAGTGAGAAAGTGTTGCTCAGGAAGCAGTTAACAAAGCTTGGCTTTAATGTAATTAATCAGTTTGTCCAAATGTACTTATTAGAAGATAAAGGAATTCTCAAGAATTCACTTATAGGAATTAAGTTACACACCCTACAGAATCATTCTACTGGGAGACACAAAACTCATGTGCTTATGCTTTAACACTCTTTTAAATTACATTTTAATTCTATTCTTTTTCCTATCACTACCCATTGTGAGGTGTCTTTCCATTCATCCACAAACTGTAGCAAGGTGTTTCCTGCAATAAGAAATGACGTGGGTATCAACAACAAAACTAAGCATATCAAAAAAGTTTCAAAGATCTAGGTAGAAACAAAGGTGAAAAAAAAAGGCAGTTGAATGAAACTCTGAACAGTGGCACTGCAAGTTAAGGAGAAGAAACACACACAAAAATCCCTTCAGGCAAAACTACTTGCAAATAAAAGGATGCACTGAGAGGCTAGCAGGAGGGACATTTGTTTAATTAATTGAGGCACAGATACCATATTACTAATTTCAAGTCTTCACCCAATGACTCTGGTTCAAGATTTAAATTTTTTTGAAAAATGAATAACTTAGAGAAGTATTTTTGCCAAGACATTTACTGTAATTTTGTTTTAGTTTAAGAACTACAATTTTTTTCCCAGTTTGAAAATTAATAATCAAAACCATTTTTCACATTATGCTACCATTGACACTGATGTGATTTCACAAAAAACAAAGTGAAAGGAAAACCCATGTTAAACAAGTTTAATGAGGCACAGCTATTGTAAATGGGTATTGCCTCACTAGTTTCCATAATATTTCCTGACATCAGTGGATCACTAATAATAGATAATGTCAGACAATCTAATTTTGGGATTTTTAAGCAGAGATGTTAGCTAACCAGAAATAATGAAAAATGGAAGAAAAATGTGCTTTATCTACTCAGTACAGAAGAAATATATCAGTACATTAGAAGGGCATTTATGAAAAGAGGGAAAAAATTGTCTTATCAGAAATGACTAGAAATTGTTGGCTGAATAGCCTACAGAAATGTTTTCATTTAAATATAAATTATGTGTAAATTAGAAGTTTCATTGAGGGACCCGTAAGAATCCATACATTCAAGGAGCCACGCTAAAACTGTTGAATAAATAACTTTCTCTTAATTTCTTTCTCAGATCTTTATCCCCATAACAGATGAAGGCAAATAAACACTTAAAAAAAACCCCAACAGATCAGAAAAAAAAGCCCTTATAAAATAATTAGGAGACACAATTTAGCAGGTCATTCCAGATAACTTTCAGTAGTTTCTTTGAGATCAAAGGAATTTCAATTAAGGCATGGTTTTCAAAACATGATACACTGTATTGAAGATAATTTAGACTAAGCAGTATCACCACTAGGCAGGAAAAAAATAATACTAATAATATTTTTTTAAAAATCACCAGTTTCTTTAGAATCAAATTTCATTGCAGTAGGATTGACAGGACATGAGGAAATGGAATGGAGCTGTGACAGGGAAAGTTCAGATTGGATATTAGAAAGAGGTTCTTCACCAAGAAGGTGTTCAGTCACTAGAACAGGCTCCCTAGGAATGTGGTCATGGCATCAAATCTTTCAGAGTTCAAGGTGTATCCAAATGGTGCTCTTAGCCATATGATTTAGTTTTAAGTAGTTCTATGAGGACTGGAATGGGAGTCCAGCTAGGAGTTGGACTCAGTTACCCTTATGGGTCCCTTCCAACTTGAGAGACTCCATGACTCTTTAACAGTGACCTTGTAAAAAAGACTCCAAGAAAGAAAGGTATGAAGAGTCAAATATTTTGTAGGGCAGGAAAAAGAAATACTATTTTTGTAAGGCAGCGTATGAGTTGTCATCCTGTAGTGATTTGATCAAATGTTTTGCAACATGCTATTTATTGATAGGATTTTTTTTGACCTTACAGAGGGCTTTTGTTTAAGAGCACATGCTTTTTCCATGTAAGCTTCAGTTGAAAAGAAACTGTCCACAAAATGTTCTCACCCACATTGTCATGCTAGAGTCAGAGGTCCTGGTAGCTCTCTGCAACAAATACTGTGCAGCACATAAGACAATCAACTTGAAAAAAACAGCTTGAAAAACAGCACTTGAAAGCAAGTAGGCAGAACAGGTGCACAAAGAAAAATACTCTTTATTTAGATATTTAATATACAATCAGTTAGCCCAAAACTACGTATGACATCTTCTTTAGCTGTATTTTATGTAGCTGTCTCTGATAAATCTGTCTACCAATACATTTTATTTTCAAAGAAAAAAGACATGTACATTAATTACCCAAACTTTTGTTCAGATTTCTAGAAAGAGAGTGAAACAGAGGATGTGGCAGCCAGGAAGAAGAAACAGTAGGAAGGCTACAAGTGAGCTTCTTGAGCTGGGGGTCCATGGGATACAGATAAATTCCAGATTTTCTTAAGGAACCAAAGCAAAAGATGACCAAATGCAACTTCCTACCTGGTAGGATTTCTGGACCAGGTGAAAATATTACCAGAGGTCAAGATTTATAATATGAGTTGATGGAGGCTCTACCCACTTAGAGGATCAGCACAGAACATGTTAATGTCATAATGCTGCATTCCACTGAGATGCTGAAAATGCTTTGCATGCTGAAAGAAGTGTAGTTGTATTGGCACAGTGCTTCACCTGAACAACACACTTAACTACTCAGCAGGCTAATGAACACGGGCAGAATGCCACTCTAGCATGGTTAGACTACTACTGATACTAAAATGAGTTGGCTCACAACTTGCTCTGCTATCTCTAAATGGCACTGCCTTATGATGTGTAGTTGGACTTGAATGGCAAAAAGGATTAAAATAAAATTTACAAAACATATCATCTACTGTTTGTGTTTCAGGTGCCAGAACTAGATAAAGATTGCCTGTCAAACCATAAACAAAAACATTTTGAAAAAGTGAAGCCAAAAATATGTAGAGGAAGGAACTAAAAAGGTTAAAAGCAGCTATAACACAATGTTAAAAAAAGCAAAATTACTAGCATTGTTGACAACAAAAATCCCCAATCTTTTTTAGGGGTAAACCAGATGAACTATTTTTGCTCTTCCTTCCTCTCTTTTGCTGCCCATCTCTTCTTACACCCCTCCCAACCAGATCAAGGGAGGGTGGTTATTAAAATAATTGCAGGAGCGAGAACAATGCTTTTCAATTTCAGCACTGCAATCATTCACTGAAACATTTATTGATTGAAAAAGCCCCATGACAATTCTGATTATTCTAACATTTTTTTCCCTGGAAGTGAAAGGGGCAGACTGTCTGATTTCATTTTATGCAAAATTACAGTAATTGGTATCTGACCTTTTTGGAATAGACTGTTAAGCTTTACAGTGATGGATTTTTTTTCATCGAATCAATTATTTAAATTATGGCTATCTCTAAAGGAGCAACAGGGTGCAAACAAGAATAGAATATTTCAATCAAACTGAAAACTGACTCTCCACCACTACCCCATTAACACAAAACATGCTATTAGCTAAAAATCCAACCTCTGAAGGCTTCAAACACTTGGATTAAAATTTAGCTTTTAAATAATCAAACTAAACAAGCACAAACAAAGACAAATAGCATTTCTGAGCATATAATAATAAAAAAAGGCTAAATGAAAATATGAGGAGAGAAAAAATAAAAAGTTACATCAATATGTAAAAATACATATTGGATAAAGTCCTTCTTAAATGGTCTGAGATAAATTACTCATTCACAGCACATATCTTTATAAAAGATCAACAAAGACTGAAAAAAGGAGGACAGGTCGGTAAATTATCTGCAAGCTCAAATGTTTTCCAGAACAATCACCAGTAAAAAGCCACCATTCCCAAGTGGTATCACAGAAGCAGTATATTTTTTTCCTAATCTAGGTCATCAAGGCAGGAGAAAGGCTACTAACTTGTCATTCACATGGTAAATCCATCAGAAACCAACCTCAGCACAATTCTGTAGGAGCTACTTTAAGGCAAATTGAGATTAAACCACTACTGAAAACTATTCAAGTATATCTGTCTAACCTCAAGTAGTTTAAAGATACTAGGCAGCAAATATACCATTTTCAGAGATAAAGATATGTTAGATTCAGGACAGAATAATTTTTAAATTATTTAGCAAAATGTAGTCATCCTAAATTGGAACTTTCAGTCCCTGCAGACAGTCTCTTCTGGTTTAAAGTATTGTCATGGAGTTTCTACTTACATCTACCAAGATTTTCACTCCCTCAATAAACCCTTCTTCAGGTTCTATGAGAGAGCCAGTATTGCTTCAGGAGGTGTTGAAAAAGCAACTCTCCTCCTTGGGAAAGGACAAGTAAGAAGTTCAGCTTCCTGAAAGCAAAGTATGATTAATTTGCAAAAGGTTAATGTAGGGAAAAATGCTCTTAGGGGCAGTACTCATGTTACTTATCAATTTGCACTCCAGGGCTTGACATAATTATTTCCTAAAGTCATTTCTGACTTTGCTTCCCAGCTCTCGGGAAGGTTTCCCATTTCCCTTAGAATCCAATGCACAAGTTTCATTTTGCCCAAGCATTTTCCTTAGAAAAAGGGTTTAACATACCTGGAGACCATGGTCCTGCAAGCTTAGGCATGAATTCAGAAGAAAAAGTGTTTTAATTAAGTTTTGATGTCATAAACTGCAATTTCTCTAACCAGAAGCACCAACCTTCCACTTTTACCCAGGAGCACTGTCTTTCCCTTTCTTTGCTTCTTAACACCTTGAAGCCAAATAAATTTTAATAGCATTTTCAGATGCTATATTTATAATTTCCATAACATTATTTTTCATTATTTGGAAATATGATATTAGGCATCCAAAACAGGGATGACCATGGATAGGATCCCTCCATTAACAGCATTTAAATACTAAGGTTCTTAAGTTATGTACTGGGTGTGACTTTCTTCATGGCATTAATTTTCTTCATGGCAATCCACATGGTGCTGTGTTTGGATCTGTGGCTAAAACAATACTGATAACACACTACTGCTGAGCAGTTTTTGCTCAACATCAAGCCTTTCTCTTTTTCTCACTCTTCCCTCCTGCCCAGCAAGTAGGCTGTGGGTGGGCAAGTGTTTGGGAGAGAACACAGGCAGGACACCTGACCTGAATTAGCCAAAGTAATGTTCCACACATCATGATTAGGAGTTAAATAAGTAAAGAAACTAAAATAGAGCAGGGAGTGCCTTCCAAAGTGGCTACTTCTCAGAGACTGGGCATTGCTCTGCATGTGGGAGATGGTGAGGGATTGCCCTTGCACCAATTCTTTTTCTTTCCTTCTCAGATTTAACTGTCCTTACCCTGATCCACAAATTTTCTTGGTTTTGTACTTCCTATGCTCCCCTCCATCCCAGTCTTTGAGGGACTTAATGCACAGCTCTGTGTGTGGGCTTATCTTGTGCACTTAGCCCTCCACAGGCTACAAATGCAAATATACTTTCTTAGTCGATTGTAATGGGAATGATAACAAAAATATAACATCATTAAAAGATACATGCACCTACATTCTTGTAATTTACTATAAGTAATAACATTTTTATTCTTTGTTTTTTCTGCTTCTAATGATATATCTATCTGTAGTAATCATGCTGTTATCTAAGAAGGTCTTTCAAGAATTTCAGGTAAGGTTGCCATTGTTATTTAGTTTTACAGTTTTGCAAGTTTTCAGCAAGAAATTTTCACAGCACTCATGCAGTATAATGCTGGCATGTCACAATTTATATGGAAAATATTGTTTTCTAACATCACATTAATCAGGACTCTACCTGTTTGAGCACAGCCTCCAAATAAACAAGTTGTGCAGGTTACATAAGTAATTTCATTATCTTAAATCCCTTCATTAACACACACTGAAGATACTTAGAAAGAGATATGTGAAGGGAACTGATTGTCTTTCTGCTACTACAGCAGTGATAAAATAAAAACAGATGCCAAATATGAGACATCATTCCATGATTTTCTTCACAATGGAAAAAAATAATTTTTTTCACATTCACTTCTATTCTGCTCTGCAAGAGCTCACTATCTGTCTGTGTACAGGCATTCATAATTTACAGCAGATCCCAAAGGAGCTTGCATTCTGTGGCTGAGCATTATAAATGATACACAAAATCCTGGTGAAGCATGGAGAGACAGATACATTCCATCTGACCAAGTCTCCAGTCTGGTGGATTGCACTTCTCTTGCTTGGTATGCTTTGGTACATACCAAATTTACACAAAAATTTAAGTTAAACAAATTTTCAATTTCCATTAAAAAGTTGATTCCGTCTGTGAATTACTCTAGACCTTTTATACTATAGTATCCAAGGAATAATATGATCATAAAATACGTTATTTTGATTTAAACTTAGAAATTATTAAGTTACGCAGTAAGAAATCATTTTGAGTTTTATGTATGAATAAATTTTATATATATATATACACATATATATATAGTAAGTGATAGCCTGTAATGTTCAGATAAAAAACTGAGTTTGTAATGTTCAAATTTATTTTCTTTAGGACTTATTACATGTCTTCATATGAATATGAACTCTTTCCTTTATAGAAATCTCTTTTTTGTGTGAAATCTGGCTTAAATGATCTCTGAAATTTAAACATTGTATTATTGTTGATAATTTAATTCACTTTGCATGTGTTTGATAAAAACTAGATGCTTTGAGATACCATTTTTTATTCAGTTGAAATTTTAAAAAAAATAATTCTGAATCAATACCTTTACCTTAAGTTTCATTAGAAATTTGGTGTCATAATTTAGTCTCCCTCTTATATACTAGCTGCATGTTTCTTCATGTATTTTGATGTATAGTTTCTTCTATGATTTAGATATTTTTCAGTGTCCTGTCACTGAAGTCTTCTCTGAGAGGTTATTTGACAAATTATACATACTTCTTAAGAGCACTTGCTAGGTTGTTTCAAAACCCCAGATTCAGCTTTTTACACAAAAAAACCCTGTTTGCTTACCCTTCACTGACTGATATTTATTATTATTATTTAATATTTATTTTAGAAGAAAGTCCTTGGTATTTTATTTAAAAGTCTAAGCATTGCTTAAAAGCACAATCAGTTGTAATTGCACATAAGTTGTCAGATACTGGTTTTTTTAAATTGTAAAAATAAAACTTAAAAATATTAGCTGAATAAAAACCCTTCTCCTACTGGATCATGAAACTGATTTTAAATATTACATTAATCACATTCACAGTATATAAATTTTTACTATTACTACAATACTATGTTGAAGAAACTCAACTAATATAACAAAAAAATACGCGATTCCTACAGGATGCTTGTAACATTTTAAGTAATTGAATGCCATTCAAATGATTCTCATTATTTATTGAAAGTGCTCATTTCCATTATCTTAAATCTTTAAAGATTGTAAATCAAGCCTTGTTTTATTTATATTTTTTTGCTCAAGAATTTCACAATAAATTGTTGTTCCATTGTTCATTCTTTTTAAACAGTGCACCTAATTTTCCATTTTTTTGTGAATTTTGAGTTCATTTTTGCAGCTTATTAGTTCAACTATTAAAGTTGGATACAACTTATAACTTATGCTACAAGTTAAATTTTTTGCTTTCAAAAAAAATCAATTTCCTTCTTGTGGTATGTCTCACTGCTTTTTAAATTCTACATTAGATTATGAGTATTATTACCAAAAAAAGAAGTAATCAGTAGCTTAATTTTAAATATTCTGTAACCAGTATAATGAAAATCCAATAATAATTGTTAATCATTAGGAATCACATGTAAATGTGTTTAATCCTAGATATGATTTTCTTTCTTTCTATATTCTTGGTTGCTTGTTACACAACATCTTTGAAAGACAGAACTTTAAATCCCCCTAATCAGACTGTTCTGGATAAATAGGTGACAGTTCGGACTGAATTTTAAGTGACAGGCTTCAATATAACTACATTATTATACCAAATGTATCATAATGTGTCACTTGAAGAGTCCTGTCATATATTATATGCAATTTATATTCTCTCCTCAATCTAGTCAGGAGAAGGTCACCTCAGAGACTAGTCTCCTTGTTGTGACAGAAAAACTATATGGCAATCTTCAATGTGTGAAAAATCACAGCTATCAGCCCCCCCAAAAAAACCCCAAACAAACAAACAAAAAAAACCCCAAACCCACCAAGTCCAAAAAAGAAAACCCCAAATTCTCTCAAAACACCTTTCACATCACCTTAACTTTTTGAAAACTTGATGCTCTTCACAAACTACAACCAACTAATGTTTGTAATTAACAGGGAGAAAGAAGCAACTTGTAAGGATGAGACTCTCCCCTACATTTTTCTTTCTTTGACAAATGAACTTGTCCAACATTTGTAAGCCCACAGAGCCATTCACTCAGAAGTACATACTTAGTTGGTTAACCTGAGCTTACTGAAATGAGTTTCATACTGGTGCAATTTTACTCTTTAGTGAAGTTACTTTTAATTCAAACAGTATGAACAAGGGTAGACTAGATTCAGCTGGGGAGCATTCATTTTTATCTTTGACTTAATTTACCTTTTTTTTTGTAGAAATTCAAACTATTGAATAACAGCAACTTAGAGACATATTTTGTTGTGTGTACCCAGTTGTGTGCATATGAGCACCAATCTATTCTTTCTGCACAGCAGCAATTTTTATACTGCACTAACTCATTTTAAGCAAATGGAGTACAGGCTTTATGCTTCATAACTAGAAGGCTCATTAGAGATGCTTCAGTCTACAAATGGAGCATGCTTTGCATTAATTCAGATAATTACCAAGGCAAGTGCAGAATGAAATAGCAAAA
>VXAW01010915.1:0-62082 GCA_013399735.1 Tyrannus savana
GTCACCTGCAGTGCTGTCACCCTCCCTGCCAGCACAGCCTCTCAGCACCCCAAATTCCTCACAGGCACCC
Source organism: Tyrannus savana (assembly GCA_013399735.1). Classification (NCBI taxonomy): domain Eukaryota; kingdom Metazoa; phylum Chordata; class Aves; order Passeriformes; family Tyrannidae; genus Tyrannus; species Tyrannus savana. Next base: position 71 of record VXAW01010915.1, read on the forward strand.
CTCCAGAAGTCAGCCCACCCCTGTGGTCACCAGTGTGGCTTTCAGGGGAGAGCAGAGCCATTCCCAGGTGCTTGCTCCCCCCATCCCTCTTTTCCCCATCTGTTCAGCTTCCCCTGTCATATCCCTGTTCTCATCGGTCATTATTTCTCTCCAGATGAAGGCTTTTTAATAACATCTGACATTTCAGCCATTTTCAAGTAATTTCCTTTCTTCTACTCCAATTTTCTTGCTCTTCTTCGTAACTAGGAAGCCTCTCTTTGTCCTTGGCCAGAGGGGAGGTGTCTGTTGTTGCCTCTTATCACATTCCAGGAGGTTTGATCAGGTTAATGAAAATCCTTCTCCCTTTCTCTTGTGTGTCACTTCCATTCCCATCTCCTTTAGCCTGGTTTCTTAAGGAAATTAAACCAAAGGGTTTGTTTCATCATGGCCTTTTCTCTCCCCCAGCTCTCTCTTGAGCGTGTTGGTCTTTTTGCAGATCTGATGGGGTTGAAATGCTTGAAGTGCTGGGGGGCCTGTGGTGGCTGGTGGAGGGGACAGAGCCAGGCAGTGCCCCACAGGGGACACAGTGTAGGGGTCAGGGGTGCAGTGGGCTGGGGCTCATCACGCAGAGAACAGGGTTGTGGATCCCTCTGGGAACGTGAGGGGCACTGGGGCTGTGCCCCCCAGTCCAGTGAGCTGGGATAACAGGCCACATCACCAGGCTATTTTTGCTGCCTATCTGATTTTCTTGGGTCCAGGAGGGGATCCAGAGGAGGAGAGTCTCTCCAGCCTCAGAAATGTGGGGTTAGTCTGGGATTGAGGAGGCCTGGGCTGCGCTTTCAACTGCAGACTCACGTGTGGCTGTGCTCAAGGGCTTTTCCTGCAGCAGCAGGAGCTGCCTCTGGTTTAAGCTGATCTGTTGGAGTGTGAACTACAGTGACAGAGCAGCCAGAGGAGATTTTCCGCTGCTACAGCAGGGAGAGGCGGTAGAGCTTTTCCAGTGGCTGCTGCAAATCTGGTTCCCTGGAAGTGATGGGGGATTGTAGCTCTGCTGGAGATCTTGGGGGTCCTGGGAGGAGCACATTGTGGAGTCAGTGGTTCAAGTGCATCAGTGCAGAAGGACCCAAGGGCTTCTTGGTGTGTCTGTGGGGCTCGTTGCCCTTTGCAGCAAGAGCTGGGGCACCTCAGGAGTGTGTCCCCTCCTGACCCAGCCTGGGGGACAAGGATCGTGCCTGGGGGGGAGGCTTTGCTGAATTCTTGCAGCGTGGAAATGCTCTGGCCGGGTCTGGCAGTGAGGAATCAGCCAGTCCAGCCAGGGCCTTGGCCTTTGTGCAGGTGAGTTACTGCTCTTGGCCCCACGTCATGTTGTAGAGCTGCACTCTGACGGTTCCCCCTCACTGGGCCGTGTCCTTCACTTTGCATTTACCTCTGGTGTTTATTTTAGGCAGCCTGTTTTGCTGTTCTTATCCAGCCTCCATCCCCCAGGCCTGGAGCTTTGCTGAACCTCAGCATGGCCCCTGCCCAGTCCCACTGCTGGGAAAGGAGCTTGGACTTGCCACACCTTGTTCCCTGCCTGTCCCACCTCCCCTGGGGTCCTCCCCAACGTGGGGGCCTTGCTGGGTGCACAGGCACGAGGGGGAGACAAGGCCAGCCTTGATGCCACCATGGCCATGCATGATGCTGATGTTTGGGGTGTGCTCTGGAGTGAGGTGTCTCAGCCAGCTGTGGGTCACAGCTAAATGCAGGAGAAGGGCTTGGCAGGGGCCCCTGCTCGTGTGGGGGCTTGAGGGGTTCCTCTTTCCAGGAAGGGTTTGGGTTTTCCCCCAGCCTCTCCTGTGATGGTGGTGAGTTGGGCTCTGTAACTGAGGTTACAGAGATCCCAGCTGAATAATCCACTGAGGAAGCTGCTAATTCAAAGACATGTCTGTAATAATTAAATCATTATCTGGAGGGAAGAGAGAGCAGATACCAAAACGGGGCTAATTAAAATCCAAACCCAGAATGACTTGGGCTCTGGGCCAGAGCACAGCATAGTCTGTTGGGGATGTCTTCATGTGTAATTGCTTTTCAAAACATCAGTCCCACCAGAAAACCCATCTGTTCCCCCTCCTGAGACCAGGACTGACCCAGAAACCCTTGTCCTGTCCCATGTTCTCCAGACCAGACACAGCTGGAAGATGGCAAAGGGCAGAGGAGATGGTGAGACCTGATTTGGGAGGGTGTTTGGTTCTTGGGCCTCAGGAACTAGATTCCACCAGATCTCTGGAAGATTTGGTTAGTCCTTGTCTTCTTTCAGCCTTCAATCTTGGCTGATGTTCTTGGGAAATCCCTTGAGAGCGAGGAGCAGGGTGGGCTCGTACCCTCGACTGCTCCGTGCATGGAAGGATGGGGACATACAGAGGTGCCACAGGGATGCAGTGCCTGGGAGGAGGGTGGCTTTTGGTGTAGGGAGAGATGAACCTTGTTCAGGTTCACTTCACATCTGGAGTGGGAGCGTCTTGTGCTGGATATGAGCCCAGCCCGGGAGTTACCCCGAGCAGGTCCAGGGAGGTGGAGGTGGCTTTGCTGAGCTGAAAGGTGGTGACCAGCAGCTGTGGTTGTGATGCTGGAGGGGTTAAAGTGTCTTTGGACAGCCCTTCATGCTGTGCCATGTCAATGGAAGATATACAGGGTGGGTGTTAACTGCTGGGAATGCTTTGCTCATCAAATGATTTGGCTCATCAAGCCCAGAGTCCACCACATTCTTCAACAGGACCAAACCCTTTGCAAAGGGCAAGGCACGAAAATCCCCCCTCCAGTTCCAGCACGTTGGATCCAGGGTGAATTCAATCCTGAGCGCCTGCACTGGGTGGATTCTGCATCAGGGCGGTGCTGCTGCTCTGCCTGCATGGGCTGAAGGTCCTGATGTGCATGGTGAGAGGTGAATCCCAGCAGCAATCCCTGCTCAGACGACCTGGCCTGGAATCGCTGTATTTGGGCAGAGAAGGGCTGGTATCTGTCCAAACCAGGCCCCTTCCATAGCTGGTGAAGATCAATTGGTGCATTTACCCAAGGAGACAAGGGCAGGGAGCTCTGTCTATCAGATGTTCACATCCTGAGCATCACTCAGCCAGTGCCCCCGGATTGGCACGACAGGTGAAGGTCAGCTCAGGTGGGTTGGTGCCTGCAGGCAGCATCTGAACTTGGGGAGGCAGGAGGAGAGGGCACAGCATGGGGGCTGGGCAGGGAGCCACTTCTGCTTGGGTGAGCATCCCACCAAGCCCTGACACATGCTGGTTGTTCTCGCTGTGCTGCCCTGCAGGGGCTGCAGCAGCTCAGTCTGGCACTGCCGACGTGCTCTGGGATGAACTGATCCATCCCCAGCCAGCGCTGGGTCCTGCTTGTGTCAACACTTGCGGGACAGTGGGATGCCCAGGGTCCAAAACTGTGCTGTGAAGAAGCCAGAAATTTGAATCTGTCTGCAGAAATGGTCCCTGAACCCTCTGGGAAGTGTTGGCTCAGCTGCTGTGCTGGGCTGTGTGTGCAGAGGGAGTCCCCCACCTGTGTCCTTTCGCCTCATGAGCTTTAATTGGCTTTTAACAGAGTGCACGACATCCACCTCAGGCAGGAGATGTTTTCCAGTGCATTGGGTCATCTCCTTCCCTCCATCCCCCCTCCAGGGATTTTAAGGTGTCCTGGCTGCCTTTGAGTGCCCACTGCTCAAAACAGTGGGACCAGGATGGAAACCACCGCGCCTGTGTCCCTTTGTGCTGTATTTACCCACATTAAATCTATTTACCTGCTTTTAATTCCTTTAAAAGCCTGCTGAGCTGCAAACATGTGTCCCTCCTCTCCTGGTGGTGTCTCACATGCATCAGCCAGATCCAGCTCTCACCTCCTCCCAGGGTGGTTTGGGGGATTGTCCCAGTGCTCCACAGGGCCATTTGCTGCAGCTCAGGGTGCCCAGAGCAGCTGTGGCTGCCCCACCCCTGGAAGTGTCAAGGCCAGGTTGGACTGGGCTTGGAGCAACCTGGGCTGGTGGAAGGTGTCCCTGCCCATGGCAGGGGTAGCACTGGATGGGCTTTAAGGTCCCTTCCAAACCAAACCATTTTGGGATTCTGTGAACTCAGTGTGTGCAGGAGCTCCCCAGATTTCTCTGTGTGACCAGGGACAGCCCCCAGGGAATGACTGGAGCTGTGCCAGGGCAGGCTCAGGTTGGATCTCAGGGAAAGGTTCTTCCCCCAGAGGGTGGTTGGCACTGAACAGGCTCCCCAGGGCAGTGGGCACAGCCCCAAGGCTGCCAGAGCTCCAGGAAGGTTTGGATGATGCTCTGGGGCACAGGGTGGGACTCTTGGGGCTGGGCCTGTGCAGGGCTGAGGGCTGGACTGGATGATCCTTGTGGCTCCCTTCCTACTCAGCATGTCCTGGGATTTTCTGTGATTCTGTGGAAGTGCTGGAGGTGGCACAGGGCTGTGTGTCAGGGAGCTTTGTGCTGAAGGGCATAACAGGGGTGGATGTGCTTTGGACACCCTTTGGGGGTGGTGGGTTCAAACATGGCATGGTTGGGCTCCCTTTTGGGTGAGCTGGGCATGGCCATGGTACCTGGTGGGAAGCAGGGTGGGGACGAGGGCAGGAGCTCCCAGGGCTCTGGGTGCCCGGCAGGGGCTGTGCCCAGGGTGATGCCCAGCTCCCTGCAGTGCTGGGCTCCATGAGCTGACATTTGAAGAGGGAATGAGCTGGAAATTGAGCTGAATTAATGCCCAGCACTGTTTTTGTGCTGGTCCATGCTCAGAGGAGAGCTCTGCTGACACAGAGCAGAGCTGCCAGCCCTCTGCAAACCACCAACCCCACGCTTGCTGGAGCAATTCTGTGTTAGTTCTCTTGGTTTGAAGCTCTCAGTGTTTTTTCAAGTCCCCCAAGCCAAGGGAGCAGTGCTGGGGCATTTCCCATTCCCTCTGGCCCATCTCTCTCACCCACTGTTGTGCTGAGCATTCCTTGACCAGGTGCTGGTGCAGAGGAGCAGAGAGGGCAATGCTGGGCATGCACAGCTGGGGCTGTGGCTGCAGGATGGGTGCCAGGATCACCAACCAGGCATGCTGAGAGTTCCAGCTGGGATGGGAACCTCATCCCTGGTGGCTCAGGCAGAATGGGTGAGGAGCTGGCTGATGTCTATGGCTGCTCTGCCCTCCAGACCACCCAGTCCTGCTCCACCTTGGTGACCTTTCTTCCCCCTGAGCCATGGGGGTCATTACCTGGGGTAGAGGGCTGCCAGGTAGTACAAAGAGAGGGGAAGGAGGGGCTGGTGGGGCTGGGTGAAGCCTTCAGAGCTCCCTGCTGGGTCTAACACACTTTTTTATTCACAAAAAGCTTGATTTATCCTTCCCGAGCTTCTCCAGTTCTTGGGATCTCTGGAGGGAACTGGGCTTACATACCTTTATATCTTCCTTGTGAGCTCCATCTAAGAGGAGGGAGCTCCAGATGGAGCTCTTTCCATGGCAGGCTATTTTTGAAGTGCTTTCTGTGGTTCCTCTGGTGCCTGGTAAGGCCTGAGCTCATTCCACCACTCTCCTAAAGAGGAACAACTCAGATCTTTCCTTCTCAGCTCAGCTCTCAAAGCACAGCATCTCCAGGACTGAAGGCTGGCACCACCTTCTCTGTGCCAGTGTTTGGGGCTGTGCAGGGGCAGAGCCTCCACCAAAAAGTGCTTCTGGCAAGAAACAAGGGTTAAAATGCCAGGCAGCCGTAGGATGAGCCCTTCCTGCAGCTCCCCCTGGGGCTGCTCGGGCACTGAGGGACTGCGGGCAGGGTGTGCCCGGGGCAGGGTGTGCCCGGAGCGGGGTGTGCCCGGGGCAGGGTGTGCCCAGAGCGGGGTGTGCCCGGAGCGGGGTGTGCCCGGAGCGGGGTGTGCCCGGGGGTCTGTCCCGAGGCAGGGTGTGCCCGGAGCGGGGTGTGCCCGGAGCGGGGTGTGCCCGGGGGTCTGTCCCGAGGCAGGGTGTGCCCGGAGCGGGGTGTGCCCGGAGCGGGGTGTGCCCGGGGGTCGGTCCCGGGGCAGGGTGTGCCCGGAGCGGGGTGTGCCCGGAGCGGGGTGTGCCCGAGGGTCTGTCCCGGGGCGGGTGTGCCCAGAGCAGGGTGTGCCCGGGCTGGGTGTGCCTGTGCTCTGTCCCAGGCCGGTTTTGCATGTGAATGGTGTGTGTTGAAGCCTTGAACTCGCTCGCTGTGGGTCACACAGAACAGAGCTGCGGTGTCCCTGCCTTGCCCCAGCCACCCTTTAACGTCACTGTCCTCAGCTGTCCCCGCCGCCTTGTCCCTGTCACTTGTCGTGGATGGCAGGGATGAGACGCAGGAGCTGACACTGCCACTGCCTCTGTGGGAACGGCAGCAGGGTAATTCCAGCCTGGACTGGGGGTGTCCCCATCTCCTCCTGCTCCTTACTGAGACCAGTCCTGCTTTCTGTGCTCCTCTGCTGGGTTCATCCACCCCATCCAACCCGCGTGGGGGGCGTCCACCCCTTCCAGTCCATGACCCCGACTTGGAGGGAGGCTGTGGTTATCCCTGGCATGAGGATGCCTGGAACGAAGAGCAGGTTTTGACCAGGCAGAGAATTAATCCCGTGATCCTTGTCCTGCTTGGAGCTGAGTGGCCAAGGCTCGGAGCCCCCGTCCCCCCACACGTCCCAGTGGAGCTGCCTGGGGGGTGTCACGGGGGCTTTCCCTGTGGATGTTGCAGGGCTGTGCTGGGTCTGGGTCTGGCCTGGTTGTCCTGGGAGCAATCTCCCTAGGATCCCACTCCCCACCACAGCACATCTGCAGATGAGTGAAGGCTCTTCAGGAATCAGCTGCATCATCATCAAAGGAATCAAGGAATTTTCTGAAGTTTGTTAGCACAGGGAAGGGAGAGCAGAAGGGATGAACACAAGGGAGAAATCCCCCTCTCTTGAGTTACCAAAACTGTCTAAGATGCCTCTGTTTGGGGTCACCCAATGCCCAAGCCATGATGTCACCACTCTTCTTGAACTGGAAGGACTAAAACCTGTGTTTTGGGAGAGTGGAGGAAAGTGATGTTCCGGTGGATCTGAGGAGCCCTGCATGGGGAGCAGGTGGGATGGGGACCGCAAAGGAGGTTGGGGCACAGATCTCGGTGTTTTAGTGGTTGATGGTGACTTGATGAGCTCTGGAGGCCTCCTCTTGGTGGTGGTTGTGCTTCAGGACCGTTGCTGTGCCCTTTCAGGTTGTGTTGGCTGTGAAACCCCCCTGAGTGTGATGCAGGGATGTGTTCCTGAGCCTGCCATGGTCCAACCTGAAGCCAGCAGCACAGAGGCTCTGAATACCCTCTGACACTTCCCAAATTTCACACTGAAAGCCCAGTCTGCCTCTTCTCTGACTCCAAATCACCTCTCTGACCTTTTCTTCATCACCACTCATAATCTGGAGGCTGGTGAAGGATGGTTGGCCAGGGCTGAGAGCTGACTGGTCTGGTGGAAGGTGTCCCTGCCCATGGCAGGGGATGGAATGAGATGAGCTTTAAGGTCCCATCCAACCCAAACCATTCTGGTGAGAAAATGTTGACAACCTGCCAGAGAGGGGCAGGGAGCAGGATTTCACTCTGGCCCCAGGGGGAGCTCACTGAGCCACTTTCCACCGTTCATGGGGTTGGTGGCCAGATTTTATCCTGGGGAATGGGTAGATGTGCAGCAGCTGTGTGGGAGTGATTATTGCTGCAGAGGCTCACTGCTTGGAGGGCTGTGCTTGGGGTGCGGAAGAGTTGCCAGTGGGGTGGGTGATGTGGCAGAAACTCTGGATCTGGGGCAGCCAAGGCATGGAAGCTGCTCGGGATGAGGTGCTCAGGGTGTTTGTACAGGATAGCTTTACCATCAGCAGCCTCCCGTGTCCCCTGGGCTGGGAACAATCTGTGTTTGTACCAGGGTTTGGAAGGGGGGGGTGGTTAAGAGGCACCTCTACACCATTTCCCAGGGCTTGGGGGCACCCATGGCACAGATTTTCTCCTCCCCCTTCGAGCTGGTGACTCTTCCCCCATCACTGAATAAATTAGCACCAGCAAGTGCTCCCAGTGTGTGACTAAAGCAGGGCAGGGGCTGCTTTGGCAGCGAGGAGGAGGCCCCGGCTCAGGGTCTGACAGGCTCCCAGATGAGATAACTCCTCATCACAAGTGTCACGGGGGTGGGAGGGGGTGGGGAGGGATGTGCCCATGGCAAAACCTCAAGAGAAATCATGGAAAATCCCCAGCCACCCCTCGGAGTCTCAACAGTGACTGAAGTTGTGCCCTGCTCATAAGGAAACTGAGGCACAAAGCCTTCCTGTCCCAGAGGGGAGGGGGGTTTGCAGTGATGCCATGTCTGTGACCAGCACAGCATTTTCTCTCTGTGGTTGGAGACTGTGCCTTGTTCCCTCTCAGAAGGGTCTGCCTCCCCCTTGGGCTGGAAACCAGCCCTTTTCCTGGGTTTCCAGAGCTCACCTTCCTTAGCAGATTCATCCAGGGGCTGGTTCACCTCCTGGAAGAGAAGATTGGGACGGCCTTTCCCTCTGCTGCTTGTTCAAAATAACCTCGAAGGAAGTAGAATTTGGAGACTCTCAACGTGAGGAAGAACTGCTTTCCATGGAGGGAAAGCAGAGCCCTGGAACAACTGCCCAGGGAGGGCGTGGAGTCTCCCTCTATGGAGACATTCCAAACCCCCCTGGATGAGTTCCTGTGTCACCTGCTCCAGGTGGCCCTGCCTGAGCAGGGGGGTTGGACTGGGGGATCTCCAGAGGTCTCTTCCAAGGCCAACCATCCTGCAATTCTGGGATTCTGTGGCTTTGGCCTAACAGAGCAAAGAATGTGGGGTTTGGTTGCAAAGTTCTGGGGAAAAAAGGCTGACTGAGCCTCGTGCACAGGCAGGGCCGGGGAGCAGAGCAGCTCTTGGCAGAGCAGATGCTTGTAATCAGCATTGTGGCTCTTTTGTGTTGGGTTGGTGGCCCTTAATCCCCCTCCTTGTTCCCGTGGGTGTGTCTGGGTGCAGAGCACATCCTGGCAGAGGGCTGTGAGCTCAGCGTGTGCATCAGGTGCATCCATGTCCTCCCTGCAGGGAGTCTGGCTCCCGGCACCCAGGGCTTTCCCACCCTCTCCCGTGGAAGGAATCAGGATTCCTCCAGCACTGCCACAGTCCCATCCTTGCAGTGGTGCTGCTGGTGGGGCTGTGGTGGATTTGGGGGATTTGGTTTGTGTTTCCAGTGGTTTGGGGGAACCCCCTGTGCTGGCTGGGGCAGGTGTCCCACAGGGTGAAATCCAGCTCGTGATGGTGGCAATGTTCCATGTTCCCATGGCCATATTCCATATTCCTGTTCTCCCACGTGAGCTCCAGGGATCCTCATGGGTTTAGCAACACCTTCAGACCCCTCCTCCCTCCTCCCAGCCGTGTTTTTGGCTGTTGCAATCCCGGAACTGAAGCCTGAAGGTGAGCCTGGGCTCGCTGAATCTCTTGGCCAGGCTTTGGGATCCCACTTGTCAGAGGGATCATCCGTTTGGAGCCCTTCCAAGGCCCGTTCCCGTCTGTCATCTCACCCCAGAGTGCACAGGCAGGAGGTTTGTGTGTTGGTGGGGCTTTACCCCTACAGTTCCTCCCGCCAATGAACTCACACCCCTCCCTGGGGTCAGGGGAGGACACGTGGCCCGTTTTGGAAACAGGGAAACTGACCCTGTTTCCAGAACAGGACCCACAACACGACCCCTACAACACCCTTCAAGGGTGACACAGTCCTGGAAATTGTCCAGTGGGACTGTTTTGAGGTGCCAGCCCCTGTAGGGGTGTCCCAAACCCCCGCACTGAGCACCCTGGGCAGGAGGACCCAGCAGAGATTTCGGCTCCTCGTCTGCCGAGCATTTTGTTGCAGAACAATTGTGTTCCTGCACAATGGCAAGGAGCAGGTGGCTGTCTGAAAATACCCTCTGGAAGTGGTGTGTAATGCCTCCCCTCCCACTGGGAAGTATAAATATCAGTGGAATACTAACGCTTACTTCTCCCTGCAAAAAAACAGCCAGATCTGGACATTTTTCCTCATGGTTTTCTCCTCTGATTTAGCAGCTTGGAGGGAGCAAGGGCTGAGATGGGAACTGCTTTTTGGGTTTGGAGCAAACCTATGGGGCAGAAGTGTGTCCTTTGAGGGAAGAAATGGGGAATAGCTGTTTTCTATTCCTTGCAGTGTCCTTTGTCCCCGTGCTTTAGGAGCACCCCCTGCTTCCCAACACCTCTGGGAATGGTCCAAACCCTGCAGGGGCTGCCCAAATACCCTGTTTTGCCACGGTGGCATCTCCAGCAAGGGACAAGTTGATCCTTTGGGGCCAAAGAACACACTGCTGAAGGTGTGGGGACCCTCAAGGAGAGTTCCCAGACCTGGATGGGAGAGGAGGAACTGCTGCACCTTTTCCTGGGTCTCGACCACATCCCCAGCATGGATCCCTCAGTGAATCCCTCTCACCCTGTAGTGTGGGAATCTCATCCTTTGCTGCTGAAAACTGGCACCTTATTTCTTGCCAGAATGCCTCATTTCCCTTATTATCCCTGGGTGTCCTGGCCACAGGCTGCCCTGGCACCAGCCAGGTGCCATCTGTGCGGTTCCTGCTGGTGGGGAATGTGGAAGCACCATCACCAGATGGGTCCTGAGGAATATTGGATCTTCCTTGTCCTTCTCAGTGCACTGGAGGTCCCTAGAGGCAACAGTGTACCCCCAGGGACGGGTGTGGGGACTTGGGAGAAAAGCTGTATCTGCACATTGGTTTTCTTGTTGAGAAGCAGCTTCTTTCCCTCAGTGGATCGCCCGGATGGAGGAGTCAGGAGGCTTCATCTTGCTCAGGGCCAGGCTTGTGGCACTGTGAGAAACCTGTGGAGTGTATGGGTGGGTAGGTGTCTGTGCCAGAGCACAGGGATAGAGGGAGGAAAGGAAGGATGGAGAGGGCCTGTGGGGCTGCAGAGGGTGATCTGAGGAGCTCCTGGCACACGTGGAGTGTCTCCAGTGCAGACATTTGGACACTGTGGCATGAGCAGCTCCTCTCCTGAGGTCTCAGCAGTGCAGAAATGCCTTGGGAGGTGAAATCCCAGCCCATGATCCACATGAGCCTGTGGCAAAAGTATCTCCAAGACTCGCTGTGGGGGAACATTCCCATTTCTCCATCCTACACTTAAACCAGCCATTTCCACTACCAAGCCAGGGCAGTTCAGCATCCTCTTTGTCTCGTGTGCAGGAATAACATCCCTTTTCCCAGCGTCTGACTGTCTCATCTCCCTCTGGGGGTAAACTGGGGAATGGGCTCTGTGGGTTGGTGGAGGGGTGGAGGATGTTCCTGCTGAGCCATCCACAAGCCCTGGAACTGCTGGGTGGGTCCGGACTGACCTTCCCTGGGGCAGACTGGGGGGATCAGTGTCTCGACATGGTGCTCCAAAGTGCTGTCTGGCTTCAGTGACAGGGAGAAGGAGTTATGCTGGGACATGGCTCTGTCTGCAGGAACAGGGATTGGGATGAGCTTGCTGGGGAAATCAGGATATGACACTTTTGCAGCCTGTCCCTCTGATCACTTCTAACAACGCCTCAGGGAAGAGGTGCAGAAAGAAGTCCTACAAGGAACAATCAACAGCAGAAGGGCATCACCTTCCTTCTCCCTCCTGGATCTGGATGGGAAGGGGTCAGTGTGAATGCTGGACCACATCTTTGGCTGGTTTGGTGGAGGGGAATCTGGAAGCAAGGGATGCTGGTGTGGGCTCTGCCACCCTGCCTGTGCTGCTCTTCCAAGAACAGGTTGGGCAGTGGATGAGGATTTTCCAGGAGTGAAAAAGATCAAAGTGATGTTTCTGGGGGCTGATCAATCTTTCTGCCTCCAAGGTGTGTCTTAAACCCTCTTTGCCAGCTGCCTGCTGGGGTGATGATCCTGCTGACAGAGCCAGAGGGTTCTTTCTTTCTCCTGTCAGGGCTGAGCTGAGGGTGAAGCTGTTCAGAGGGAAAACACTGTCTCTGTCCTCCTCGGGGGTGGGTGAATGCTGGGTGTGCTTCTCACCCTCGTTGGAAAGGGAAAGCCAGGGTGCTCCCTGGCCCCAGCATCCCACGGGCAGCCTGGCTCCCAGCAAGCAGATTGTGCTGAAACCATCAGCTCAAGGGCAAAGAACCCTCCCCTGTGCTCTCCCCCACCCTCCCCTGTGCTCTCCCCCACGCTTCTTGGGAGCCTCTCCGAGTGGGCAGTGCGGGGCTGCTGCTTTCCATCCCCAAAACATGGGGGAAAGCATCATTTTCGGGGTAGAGGGGGGAGGGCTAGTGAAGCAAGCGCATTTTCACTGGCAAGAAAGCTGCTCTCAGCAAGTCTGTGCCTGGCAGCCCCTCGGGACTAAAAATACCCAGCGAAGGGCTCGAGCTGCGCAGTGTCTGTTTTCTCAGCTCACCAGCTGTCTCCTTGCATCCTCACACCTCTACCCCATGATTATCCCATCACTTAAGGCCCTCTAAAGCCAGGCAGCAGCATTTAGGTGGTTTTACCAGAGGCAGACGAAAGGTTGGGATTCACAGGCGACGTTTTGTGATGAGCTCAGACCCTTCTGCCCCCAGGGCTGCTCTGGCTCTGCCCTGCCCGGCTCACAGCAGGGCGTGGGGTGTGTTTGGGCTGTCACACTGACATCCCCCAAGGTGATGGTCGGACCTGCAGCTCTGCCTAAGAACTGCTGAGCTCTGCGGTGCAGGGACAGCACCCTGCGTGTCACCCCCTAGCGGGAGGAGGTGCCTGGGAATGGGGGAGAAAGGAGAAAATCCCAAGGTTTGAGGGGGTGCAGAAAGCAGGGGATGCTCATTTGGAGGGCAGGGAGCCCAGGTTGGAGCTTCCTTGGAGCTTCCTGCATATGCTGCTGTGTCCATATCCCTGTGTGCACATCCCTGTTGCTCACTGAGCACAATTCCCACTCCCAAAGGCTTGAAGGCAGCAGAGATCAGCCCCAGCCTGGGCTTGGCTTCCTCACTTGCCATCACAAATCCCAGAACCACAGACTCATCCAGGTTGGAAGAGACCTCCAGCCATCAGCCCAGGACCACCATAATCCCCCTTAAACCATATCCCCAGGGGACACCCAGATGCCTCTTGAACACTTCCAGAGACTGGAAGTGGACTGGTGGTGACTCCACCACCTCCCTGGGAACTCACTCCAATGCCTGACCACTCTTTCAGGGAACATTTTTTTCTAATATCTAATCTGAACCTCTCCTAGTTCAACTTAAGGTCATTTCCTCTCATCCTTTCACTTGAGAATGACAGATTTTAAACTTCTATTTTGTATAAAATCTAACTAACAAAAAAGCCAGAACACATTAAGGAATAAATGGAATATCTCCTGGAATTTTTAAGCTTTGTTTGATGAAAAAGGAAGAGCTGCAAAGAATTGAAGAATAAAACCTTTGCAGCTGCCCTGACTCCGGGGATGAACATTTCTGGTATCTGAGCTGCTCCTGGGATTTGTGGTTTTGCAGTGAAAGCTGCAGTGGTTGAATCCAGAAATAATCACTTCCAAATCCACAGTGTCAGGGGGGAATGTGACCACCCTCCAGTGAAGGTACTCCTCAAACCCTGGGCTTTGAGTCACTAATTTCGCCACAAATTGGACACTTTTGGACAGTTTTGTGCTGTTTCCTACCTTTGCTGAGCATCCTCAGGAGGACAGAGCACAGAGGCTTTTGGGGAGCAGCAGGGTGGGATGAATCCATCCTGGATCAGGTCCCCATGGTCCTGTTCTCACCCTCTCCAGGCTGAGATGTTTCCCTTCCCAAGCCCAGCAGGTATAACAGGACATGCTGTGTGCAGTGAAACAAGGGATAAAACCCCCCAAAGTGCACGAGCTCCACTGTGGGGAGAGCAAAAGAAAACAAGCCTTGGATGTAAATCTGTGCCTCCTCCTGCACCACGTGAGCCCAGCCCTTGGATCACCCCCGTGGGATGTGGGGGAGCCACCACAGCCCCACTGGGAGTGGTATCTGCAGGGTCTCCTCGTGGTGAGGGAGTGTCTCCTCTGCAGCTGGGATTCATTTCCATCCCATCGTTGCTCTGGTCACATTTATGTTTTGGTCATTCCCTGCAGCATTTCCCCCTCCCTGAGTGCTTGCAGGGCTCTTCCTTCCTTGCCTTGATTAATATCTCTTAATTCACCTGCTAATTCACTCAATTCCTGGCTCATTTTGCCATTCATGCTGTGCTTGGGCTCTGTCTGCTCTCCCCAGCCTGGATGTTCTTTCTCCACACTCATCCCACAGGCAGAGGCACAGCAGTGAAATGGAGCAGGAAAGTCACCCCATTTGGATTTTGCCCCCAAAATAAAAGGGCTGAGCCCTGGGGAGAGGCTGATTCCTGCTTTTCTTGGCCCCAGGTCTTCCTGGAGCTTGGGACATCTGCCCACGTGTGTAGGGGCGTTATCCCTGCTAATTTGGGGCAGGAGAGCTGGCAGGCATTTCACCTGCTTAATTCCAGGGCTGAGGCTCATGTCCAACTCAACCCAAGGAGAGCAGGGGCAGGAATGGTCCCTCTCTCTGTGCTTTTCCTCCACCAGCCTCTTTTTTGCAGGATGCTGCAGGGATGGGATGTCCCTGGTGCACAGTTCTCCTGCTCATCCATGTCCCATCAGCCAGGAGGGAGCATGAACAACCCTCAGAGCTCCAGGACAGTTTTATCCCACTCTAGGATCAAGTCTGTAAAGAGAGAGGAGCACAACCACCTGCAGGACAGCCCTGTCCCACACCCCTGGTGCCCCAGAGCTGTCAGGGCAGCACACTGGATGCACACTGAGGGGCTGCTGCTTTTGCCAGAGCTCCTCTATTTTTAGAGGGTTTTTTTGTGTCAAACTTCCCATCTGCTGATGAGCCAATGTCATCCCAAGAGCAGAGCTCCAGTTCCCTTAGCCTTTGATGGGGGGCAGTGCCTTGCTGTGCCAGGAGCTGTTGGACACACGAGCTTTTATCCCCGTCCACAGGGCCAGGACATGCTGACCCAGCCCAGCTCTGTGTGCAGGTCCTTTATGTCCATGTGTGTGTTGGTTTGAAAGGGAGGTGAAGTGGGGATATTCATAGAATCATCAAATCCTGGAATGGTTTGGGGAGGAAGGGACCTTAAAGCTCATCCCTTCCCACCCTCTACCATGGGCAGAGGCACCTTCCACTATCCCAGGTTGCTTCAAGCTGGCCTGGGACACTTCCAGGGATGGGGCAGCCACAACCTCAGGTGCATACACAGGCTCAGAATATTCATTCCTATCCCTGAGTGTTATATCTTTTGTAAAGTTTTAAGAATTTCAGGGGGCACTTCCTCAAAAGCAGCGCTGGACCAGCAATCCTCACCCTGCGCTTGCCACACTGTTTTGCTTCCCTGCCCATGGTTTGTCCCCTGGCACAGACCGTGGTGAGGGGTGGGCAGGTCCCCAGGGGGGCTGGGGTGACAGTGGCACATGGACCCTCACTCCTGGGGACCTCCACCCATCTGCAGAGGGCTGAAGCCTCTGTGTCAGGAGAAATCCCCATCTGGCACCTTGTCTGTGATGATTTTGGGCTGCAGAAGTGCTGAGTCCACAGGTCCAGCCGTGCTTTAATCCTGAATACAGGCCCAGGTTGGTGGCTCTGCCTCCTCCCTCCAGCCTCTCATCCCTAGCACTGGCCAGGGAATGGTGCTTGGGCAGGAATTTGGGAAGCTGCTGCCTCCATGCCCTGGGGAGAGGTTTGACCAGGGGAGGGTGTGCTGGAGCTCAGCTGTCACTGAGCAGCTGGTCCCAGCATATCTGGTGCCACAGGGAGAGGTGGGGGGCAGGGGGGGAAGAACATTAATCCAATCATGCAACTCATTTGTAGCTGTGTTTCCTTGCCAGGTTTGGGCTGGACTCAGGTTTAAACCTGATTTTCTGTAAATTCCCTGAGGCTGGAGAACACTTGGGCCATAGGGTCCCTGGTGCTCCAGGGAGGGAACACCACCTTGGCCCAGGATATGTGAATGCCAAAGGTGCTGGCAGAATTTTTGGGTGCTGAGGATGCTGTTCCCTGCAGTTTGGTGCCATCCTGGGTGCAGGGTGGTGGGTGCAGGGTGGTACAACCCAACACAGCCCCATTCCTGTGGGCGCTGAGCCTCGAGGCTTGATGGGAGGGCAAAGGGGGATGGGCAGGTGCCCCCTGGGCATTTGGGGGGCAGCAGGAGGGTCTGATCTCTGTCCCTTCTCCTGTAGGTGTTTGAGGAGCTGCGATGCCCAGCAGAGACATGTTCCCACGTGGGCAGTGACCACCTGAGCCGGCCTTGGGGACAGCAGCCCATCGACCCCAGACATGCCCGGGCAGCCCGAAAATCCCTCGGACCCTCCCTGTGCTGTTGGCTTGGGCTCCCTGCTGGGACAAGTCCTCAAGGGTCCCTTTGCCCCTCTCTGAGCACCCCCATGGGTCCCTGATGCTGCAGCCCCTCCACGAGGCAGCACAGAGGTGACACAGGACCCTGGCAGTGACGAGCGGGGACCTCGTTGGCGCCGAGGCCGCCCCTCCATCCCCACTGGAGCAATGCCAACCTCTGCTTAGCACCCCAGACAAAGGGATGGGGCATCCCCCCACCTCCAGCACCCCATTGCCCCCTGCTGTCCTGGCTCCCCTGGCCCGTGGGAGCCCATGGTGATGTGAGCAGGGCCCCGAACCCCACAGCCCCCAGCGCCCGCCCCACCAGGCACCGCCGGCACCCCTCCCGCCATGATGTGCGAGGTGATGCCCACCATCAGCGAGGGGGACCCTCTGGGGCCTCCCCAGGGCTCGGAGGCCGATGCTGACTTCGAGCAGCTGATGGTGAACATGCTGGATGAGAGGGACAAGCTGCTGGACACGCTGCGGGAGACGCGCGAGACGCTGTCGGTCACCCAGAGCCGCCTGCAGGAGACGCTCCGGGAGCGGGACCAGCTCCAGAGGCAGCTCAACTCGGCCCTCCCACAGGTAAGGAGCTGGCCCTGGGATGGGCAGGAGCCTCCACCGAGGCCTTGGGCTGTGGGCTGTGGGCTGTGGGTTTTAGCTCGTGCCCTTGGGCGGCTGGACCTGCCGTGAGTGGATTTCTCCTGAGCCACAGCCAGCTCAGACATTTCTTTCCCTTTGGACCCCTCATTGTGAGTCCAAGTGGGGAGGTGTGTGAGTTCAATCCCCCCTGTGCACAGGGGAGTGGACTTGGGGAAGGGACAAAACCTTCCTGAGGACACCACAGGGTGTCCTCTGCAGACCCAGAGCCTGCGCTTGCCCACGGGGACAGCCCATTGGGAAAGCTCCTGGGGAGCAGGCGGCACCTTTCGGGAATGGATCCGGCCTACTGCCTCCAGCCAACTCCTTGGGGTGTCAGGAGGTCCTGAGGGGGCACTTTGAGTCCCCAGATGGGGACATTAACCCCTTGTCTTCCCTACTGCTGCCCCACTTTGGCCTCTCCCACACCAGGAAGGCTCCCTTCCTTCAGCCCCATCACCCACTGGGGTGATGGGACTTCTTTGCCTCGAGCTTGGTCCTGAGAGGGGACCCTGGAGGCAGAGCTGGGTGCAGGGTGGGGTTTGGGACATTGCAGGGAGCCCAGGGAGCAGATGGGCAGTGAGGCAGCCAGGGGGCTGTGCTCAGCAAGCAACCCAGGGCATGGAGAATCAGGGCTTGCTTGGCTCCCCTGAGGTGTCTGGCATTGCTCTGCTCCTGGTTCCTCACCTGCAGGACCCCCTCCAGGTGCTCCAGAGACCTGGACTTGAGCTCAGCCTCTACAAAGATGCTCAGGTCAGGAGAGGGTGAGGTGGATCAGCATCACAGGGCTGTGCAGGGGTGGTCTGAGCTGCCCACTGTCCCTGTGGGGTCTTGTGGAACAGGGCACAGATTTGGGGGAACAGGGATTTTGGGGGGCTTTTGCACTGCTCCATTGTGGGTGTGATGTGGTGAGGACTCCAACAGCCAGGGGAAGCAGGAGCCTTCAAATGTTTATATCCCTTCTGGCTGTGCCAGTGCTGAGAGCTGAGATGCTCCTTGCCTGGGTGGCGGAGTTTGGGGCACCCTGGGGAGATGGGACATTCCTAACGGATCAAAACTTGTGGCACAAGCAGGACAGAGCAGGTGGCTGCCCTGCTTGCTGCATCCCTGCTCCTCTCTGGGTGGGGGAGAGCAGCTGGGAAGGCAAACCACATCCCTAAGCAAGGAGCTGGGCTGGTCCTGGCTCTGCAAAAATCCCAGCGGTGCTTCCTGAGGGCTCCTGGGCACGAGTTGCTCCCTGTCCTCAGCGATGTGCTGCGGCATTCCCAAGTGCTGGGTGCATCCAGCACCACCACCGTGTGCCAGCGGGGGTTGGTCCCCTCTGCTCCCTTATCCTGTGCCAGCATTCCAGAGAGAGCAAGCCAGGTCACCCTGACGCTCTCGCTGCCCGCCCCGCCGCAGCCGCCCGGGATTAAGGGATGCGGATTTATCCTCCTCTCCCGCTCCAGGAACGGGCCCTCGGAGCCTCGGCACGGGTGGGGTGTGCACGGAGCAAACTGGGTCAGGGCACAGGGACCCGCTGGCAGCGCCGCACCTGCGGCCCCGCTGGGTGCCCCCCGCTCCGCCAGGGCCACATCCCGCCCCCCGCGCCCCGGGATGTGACCAGGGGGGCATCCCATGGGGAATTCCCCCCCGCTGCCGCTATCTCCCGCTGCCCTGCCTGTCCCTGCGCGGGCAGGGGGCACCCGGTGCCCGCTGTGCCCCCCGGCCCCGGGGCTGCACCCGCGGGGATGAGGGCTCGGCATGAACCCGGGAAGCAAATCCAAAGGCGCCCACCCGCCCAATGGGATTAATCCCAGCATGTACCAGGTAAGGGGGCACGGCGGGTCCCTTCCCCAGGGCGGGTCCCGTCCCCAGAGCACCGTGTGGGGCCATCCCCTGGGTCTGTCCCACCCTCTTCCTCCTTTGTGAGCCCTTTCGCCCAGGAGCTCGCTGCGATGTGTCAGACCCCACTGGGATGGGATCCAAGCGGGATTGCTGGGACAAACCCTTTTTTGGGGGCAGGGTTGGGCACCCAGGCTTGTCGGTGGCCTCCCCCGGGGCTGGCATCACAAAGAGCCGGGTTGGAGCTGCTCGGAGGATGCACTGTGTGGGAGGCTGAGGGGAAGGGAGGCTCGGAATGTGGCACTCTGCACCCTCCCAGGGAAGAGTGGCAGTTGGAGGCTGCTGTGTCGGCACGGGGTCCAAAGGGACAGGCAGGGAATGTGTGTCTGGTGCAGATCCACACTTGGGATGTGCTTGTCCAGGGCAAACCCCTGCATGGGGCAGGCAGGGATGTACCTGTCCCTGGGGCAGGCAGGGATGTGCTCATCCATGGGCAGGCAGGGATGTGACTGTCCATGGGCAGGCAGGAATGTGCTCATCCATGGGCAGGCAGGGATGTGACTGTTCATGGGGCAGGCAGGGAATGTGCTCATCCAAGGGCAGGCAGGGAATGTGCTCATCCATGGGGCAGGCAGGAATGTGCTCATCCATGGGCAGGCAGGGATGTGTCTGTCCATGGGCAGGCAGGGAATGTGCTCATCTGTGGGGCAGGCAGGGAATGTGCTCATCCATGGGCAGGCAGGGAATGCTCCAGGGATGCTCCTGCCTGCCGCTCCCATTCCCCCTTTCCTGAGCCACGTGGCCAAGCCATCCCCACCCCCAATCCATGGGGGCATCCCTCAGCCCCAAAAAGGCAGAACTCCAGGGCGATTTCCCGGGGAGACTAAGCTGCCTTAATGCTTCTTACATGATTTATTTATTCATGTGGGAGTGCTGAATGCGACTTAATCAGCCTGAGAGCTCTCGGCTCCAGTCCCACTGCCCTCCCCGTTTTTCTGGGAGCATGTGGCCACTGACCACGCCCTGAGTGGGGTCTGGGTGCTCTCAGCAGCTCCCCAAAGCCCTGTCATGGGTGCCAGCTCCCTCCTGCCCAGCCACCCAGCTCCCAGGTGTAGGTGGCACCCAGGGATGTGTCATGCAGGTGTATCCAGGTGTGTTCCCGGGGCCGGTCCCATGTGGGATGGAACTCCTCCCTGTCCTGGGATGTCTTGGGGGTTTGGCAGGAGTCCCTGTCCCTGCCTGTGTCAGGGGGAGAACAGGCTCCCAGTTCCACAGGGATTGCTGTGCTGAGGATACTGATGGGCATGGAAGCCTCCCACAGTTCATCCATCCAGGCCTTTTTGGATAGACCCCATAAGACTCCCTAAGCTCCATGGAGTCCCTCAGGAGCTGGGCAGGGTCCTGGCACCAAACAATCATGCCAAATTCTTCCTTTTCACTTAAAAAGATATTTAAATTGTGAGGAACACCATGAAAACAGGAACCTCAGCAGCTCTGGGTAGGGGGAAAACACCCACACGGTAAGACCCTTAAAGCGTCTCCAGATTTTGGGGAGATTTGGAGGGATCTGGCAGCTGTGTTGAACCACTGGAGCAGGTCATGCTCCCACAGTACCAGGACATTGAGGTGTTGGATTCCTGCTTGCTCAGTTGCACAGTGAGGGTGGAAATACATCTGCTGACCGCGTGTTGAGAAGGGAGGACACCAGTTCCCTGTGGATGGTCCCTCAGAGTCCCAGAGCTGTAGCCAGGAGGTCCAGGACGTGCTCAGTGCTGGGGGTGGGTGATGGTGGGAGCCCTGGGTTTACCCGGCGGGATTTAATCTTTGTAATCCCCTGCTACACATCACCCGGGTTGGGTTTATCCCCTGGGCTCTGATTTGGGGCTTTCTCATCATCCTGCCCCGCTCCTGGGGCACGGGGTGATGGGGGTGCCAGCACCCAGCAGGGACAGGTATGGCTGGGGCTCCATCCCCGTATTGTGTCGAGTCAGCAGCGCTGAATTCCTGGCACACCCTTCCCACACATCCACGCCAGGGCCCTTCAGGAGCAATCACTCCAATTAGGGGCTTTAAAATGCCATTAATCCTGGAGCTGGAGCTGGAGCCGGTTTGTCCCCAGGCTGGGTGTGTTGGAGCGGCAGCCACGCTCCTGCCACAAATTCCCGGAGAATTCTGCTCGTGGTGGCGCATCCCTGGCTGTGCTGCCCATGGCACTGGTAGAGGCAGGGTGTGGCTCTGGGCTGGGGGGCTTTTGCATTTCTCTTCTCCCCCGGAGCTTCTTAAACCTCTCCTTGCTTTCCCAGCCACCTCCATGGGGTTGGTTTCTGGCTGCCTTCCAGCTCTTCCCTGTGCCTTCCCCACTGGTGCAACCCCAAACCCCCAACATTCCTGGTGTTGACCGGAGATCCGAGCCCCGATCCACATCTGGGTCTCCCTGCCTGCTCTGACAGTGAAAACAGCATCTGTCCACCCCTCCCCCTGGGCCTTGGGGCTGAGCCCAGCCAGTTGTGCTGAGGGTGGTTTGGTTTTAATCCCAATTAGCCACTTCCCTGGGCCGCTGGGTTTCCACCACCCTCCCGCCCCCCACCGGGCTCCTGAGAACTCCCAGGGCTGTGTCTCGTCATCCCTCGTTTGGCTGAAGATCAGGCACCTCTTCTTCACTTTCTAATCTGTTTATAGGTGTCCCTGCTTAGTCCAAGAGCTTATCTGAGCCAGGGGCAGGCCTGGGAGACTCCTGGCCGTGGCCAGGGCAGAGGGAAATCATCTGGATCTTCTTTATTCCCGCTTTGCTGGGATGTAGGACACTGGCATGCTGTGGATGGGGGTGCAGGCTGCTCTCCACAGTGTGACACTGCAGCCAGGAGCTGGGGACAGCTGCTCATGGTCCCCAAACTCGCCTGGTGACCCAGAGTGAGGTGGCAGTGCTGGCATCTGGCACAGCCAGGGCTGGGGCAAGTGGCTCCAGGCAGGTGCTTGAGTGATTAATTCCTATTTTTCCTTCCCAAGGAACCCAAATGAGGCCCCGTGCACTCGGCTCACCCTCTCTGCTGGCCTGGCTCGCCTCAGGGCTGTTGCTATTTTTGGTGTAAACGTTCCTTTTTGCAGCCTTTCCCCGGGGGACAACGCTTATCGTGGGCTCTTTTATTTGCGCTGGGATGCTGGGACGCTGAGCACGGGATCCGGGCAGCCGATCCCGGCGGGATGGAGGGCTCGGGGAGGAGCACCCCGAGGGGATGGGCTGGGCTGGGCAGGCAGCGGAGCCGCTCCGTGTCTGACCCGCTGACCGGCTGTTGCTGGGCCGGCCGCGGCGGGGGCTACCCGTCTCTCTCCAGCGGATTTTCTCCCTTTTAATCCCCTCTTTCTGGATGAAAGGCTGATTGTGGGCACAATCTGTGCAGCCTGCCCACCCCAGTGCGGGGCGAGGAGAGCTGGGCCCTGGAGATCCCAGTCCCATCCCCCTTCCCCCGCTGCCTCCCATCCATCCCACACTGCCTTGCTCACTCCAGTGGGAAGAGCATCCATGTCCTCAGTCTCTGTTTTCCCTGCCAGCCACGGGGCCGAGCGGATCTGGGGGCTTTGGATGCCCAGGGTTCCTGCCCCAGCGCTAGAAGAGCCCACGGTGTTTCCCCCGTCTGCTGAACGACATTCCTGGCCCATCACGGCTGCCAGGATGCTTTTCCCGATCTCCTTAAGCCTCGCTGCCCGTGTGTTGGCACGCTGAGGGACTGGGGGGGTGACACATCCCTAAATCTGAAGCAGCCCGGCGATGCACACACTCCTCTCGCTGTTGCTTCCCGCTCGCCGGCATTCCCAGCCCGGATTTAATCCGCAGGGATGCTCAGGAGCTGCTCGTAGCGATTGCATAACCCCCAGAACACAGCCGGGGGGTGAGGCTGGGCTGTGCAGGGCCGGGATCCCACCGAGCCGGGTCCCGCGGGCAGGGAGGGCTCAGCTCTGGGAAGGGCAGGGCTGGCACGGGGGGTTCCCCGGCAGATGGGTCTGCAGTGGGGTCTGTGGGACTGTGGTATGGGCCAGGATAGACTGTGGGATGGGGCCTGGGCACGGCAGAGGCTGGTGATGGAGGTTTGGGGTGCTGTGACAAG
Organism: Tyrannus savana; assembly: GCA_013399735.1. Taxonomy (NCBI): domain Eukaryota; kingdom Metazoa; phylum Chordata; class Aves; order Passeriformes; family Tyrannidae; genus Tyrannus; species Tyrannus savana. The sequence continues at coordinate 22,971 of VXAW01010915.1, forward strand.
TTTAGGGGAGAACTGATGGGGACAGGGGTGACCGCAGGGCTGGAGGCGTCTCTGGGGAAGAGATGAGGACAGGGCTGATCCCAGGACTGGGGTGATCCCGGTGGGGTGATCTCAGGACAGGGATGGCCCCAAGGCTGGAGTGGTCCCTGGGGAAAGGATGGGGAACAGGGGTGATCCCAGGACTGGGGTGATCTCAGGACAGGGATGACAGCAGGGCTGGAGTGATCCCTAGGGAAGGGATGGGGACAGGGATGGCCCCGGGGCTGGAGGGGTCTCTGGGGAAGGCATGGGGCAGGAGTGGGGCTGGGAAGGAGCCCAGGCACTCAGGCCCTGGGGTGATGCCGGAGTGAGGTTCTCAGGTGGCAGCACCTGGGGCAGGTGAGGGGCAGAAGAGCAGCTGTTTACAGGGACAGTGACTTCCCTTTCCCACATTGTGACCTGCTCGGGTCCTGTCCCTCTGTGGGGTCTCAACTTCACCAGAGCCACCACCATCCCCACTAGCCCCAGGCTGCAAACCCCTCCAGAACGAGAGGGTTGGGGTGGGAAGGGAGAGAGAAAACCTCTGGGATGAAAAAGCTCTTGATTTCTTGGAGCTTCAGTTGCTGCAGGAGGTTTCACTTAGAGCTGAGCAGAGCATTTGGTTCAGCCTAAGCCTCAACGTTTTGCTTCAGTTTGAAGGGTTTTTATTTGTTTAACCTGAAAATTAAAGTGATAGAGAATTTCATGCTGTAAAACAGCTCTCAGCCCCCAGTGGAAATTTGGTTTGTTAATGCTCCATCAAATCCTTCTCAGCTTCTTCTGAAACCCTTTGCCTTTTAAAATTCTTCTCAACAACACTGTGAAAGTGGTGTAAATTCATTACTTGTTCCCACATTTGCATTTTTCACCCTAAAAAATCCCAGCTGCAAAATGTCTCCTGGTCCTGGCACCACTCAGGGACTGAAAGAGCAACTGGGAGCAGTGGGAGGTGATCCTGGGCTCACCCAGCTGCTGGGGTTTCATTTTTTAAGGGAAAACAAACTCTCCCTCATCCCAGGAACTTCAGGGGGAGTTTCTTTTCCCTTCTGACACAGCCTGGAGTGGGATTGGTGTTTCCCAGGAGCCCATCCCAAGGGATGTGCTGGCTGGGCAGCTCTTCTTTGGCATTGCCCTGGGCATGGCTCCTCCTGGCTGTCACCTCCTGGTGGCAGGAGCAAGAACTGGTGGCACCTGCACGTTTCCTGTTGTGTCCCATCCCTCTTTGGGGCTTGGGGCTGCCCCATAGGAAGCTCCACGTGCTGGATTGGGGCAGGTCTTGCTCTTTCCTTGGGAAGGAGGTTTTTTGGATGATTCCAGGTCCTGAGGCCCCGGCAGAGGCTGGCTGAGGGCCAGGGAATTCATCCTGGCTGGTTGAGGGCCAGGAGATTCATCCTGACTGGCTTTGTGGTGAGTTTTAGCCTCATGGGTTGCTCCCGGGTGGGTGCTCTGCATCAAGGAGACAGTGGGAATGGGAACACCCTGGTGACCTTGGCTGGGAAGCTTTAAATGCCATCGAGCACCTCTGGAGCTGCAGAGCAGTTTCTTGTGTCACTGGACATCAAACCAAATGGGTAAATATCGGGATGCTGCGCTCTTCCTTGTGCAAAGCACCTGGAGAGGCCAGGAACGTGGCCCAGAATGTGCTGCTCCACTGACTTCAGGATGCTGCCCTTTCACCGGCCGGGTTTGGGTGGGAAGTGCCCTGTGCTGGAGGTCCCAGCAGAGGGGCTGCAGTGCTGGCTCCATCCCCAGCCCTCTGGCCCCACTCACGGCCCCATCCCTGCAGGAGTTCGCGACGCTGACGCGGGAGCTCAGCGCGTGCCGGGAGCAGCTCCTGGAGCGCGAGGAGGAGATCTCGGAGCTGAAGGCCGAGCGCAACAACACCCGGGTAAGGTGGGACCGCTGCTGTGCTGGGAATGGGGGACACCCCCTGGCCCCAGCAGTGACGCCCCCCTCTCTCTGCTCCTGCAGCTCCTGCTGGAGCACCTGGAGTGCTTGGTGTCCAGGCATGAGCGCTCCCTCAGGATGACCGTGGTCAAGCGGCAGGCCCAGTCCCCATCTGGGGTCTCCAGCGAGGTCGAGGTGCTCAAGGCTCTCAAGTCACTCTTTGAGCATCACAAGGCGCTGGATGAAAAGGTGAGGTGGTGTTACACTCCATAAACTGCCCAGAGTGGTTGCATTTTATTTAAGACTTTTGAAAAGCCTTTTGGTTCGCTATAACCTCAAATTCGCATCCACAGAAAGAGTCACACACTCTTCTCTAAGAGAAGTTCTTTTAATTTAGTGAGAAGAAGAAGATATTTTGGCAATAGGTTTTATGGGAGTAAAATACAACCAAGGAAAAGTATTTTAGTAAAATACCCAGCACAAAGACTCATTCCACAGAATGAATATACCAGTAAAACACAGTTCATAGATTTTAAGTTGCCCCCAAGAGAAAGAAAAGAGGAAAAGAAGAAAACAAATTAAAAGGGTAAAGAAAGAAGGAGGAAGAGGAAAGGAAGGTCAGACTTGTGTGTATGTGTCCACTGAGTGACAGTTTCCACAGGGAATTTATACCCTTGAACAAACAGCTTGCAGAGTTTTATTTTAAAGGTGCATTCATACAGAGTTAGTGCACAAACAGCTTAAAAGGGTTTTATTTTAAAAGTGCATCCCTACAGAGTCAGTGAACAACAACTTGCAAAGTTTTATACTTATTATTATATAGTCATTATAATTACACATATTTTGTAAGACCAGTATGTGACTACTCTTGTTTAAAATATCAATTACTATTTGCTGAAGCTCTTTTCTTGAGCTTATATCTCCCTTTGTCAGTAGGGCAGGTCCTTACTGGCCTCTCTTGAGCTCTTCTGTTACCTTGTCACTGGGGTAGTTTTCTATCTGCAGGCAGTTACAGTTTGGTATTTACTGCAACTAAACTAATGGTCACATTTTACAAGTTCACACTCATGCCAAGTGCAGCTCAGTACTGTAAGCCTTAAAACTAAGCCCTTGTTTCACGTGGAGTCCTTCAGGAGGAAGGCTTTGGGTATCCAGAGGCTGTACCTGGGAGCTGGTGGGGCTGCCAAGCAGATGCTGTGGGATTGAGGCTGTTGGGGACAGGGGGCTGCCCTGAGCCCCTCGTGGAGGCTGGCACTGGACGCTGTGGGTCAGTCCTTGCACTGTGGCTCTTGTTCCTCCTGGTTCATTTGCCTCAAGCATCTCCTTCTTCTGCCAGGAGACGTCTCTAAGGCTGTCCTGGCCACAGATCTCCAAGAGCTGGCCCAGGCTTTCACCTCCTCCCCCACCACGTGATGGGCTGGACGATGCTGAGCCTGTGAATCCACCTGAGCCTGGCTGGCTGCCAGGCAGGGCTGGGAGCTTGCCTGGGTCCTGGGCACCCTCCTCATGGATCAGTAATGGCCTTTGCTGTTGTTTCCCACACCTGCAGGTCAGGGAGCGCCTGAGAGCAGCCCTGGAGCGAGTGGCCACCTTGGAGGAGCAGCTCGTGGATGCCCATCGTCAGGTAAGGGGCACCTGGGACCAAACCCTCGGCCCTTCCTGGGGCACTGGAGCTGCTCCCTGGGGTATTTCTGGTTGAAGTTGCTCAAATACCACCCTCAGTCATCTCAGAGAGATGGTGTTTGGGCCTTTTTGGTGGGAGGCTTTTATTCTGAACTCGCTGCCTCCATGAAGGATTGTCTGTGTTTGAGGGAACCTTGCAAAGATTCTGGAAACCTTTGTCTCACAGGTGAGGGTCCCCCTGTTCTTTTGGCTGTTTGGAGTTCATTTCACTGACAAAAACCAGCCTGAATCTGAATCATTTCAGGGGACTTAGGGTGACCTGGGATTTCCCTACTTCAGCAGAGGCCCAAACCTTTCTCCTCCAGGCCCCTCACCTTGCATTCCCCACCTTTTTCCTTGCTGGAGCCCTGGAACAGGGACCTTGCTGTCCCCAACCTCCAGCTCTTTTCAGCTTAGAATCACAGAATCCCAGAAGGGTTTGGGTTGGAAGGGCCTTAAACTCATCTTATTCCACCCCCTGCCATGGGCAGGGACACCTTCCACCAGCCCAGGTTGCTCCAAGCCCCGTCCAACCTGGCCTTGAACACTTCCAGGGATGGGGTGTTCTTGGAGAGGCGTTAACCCTGTTTCCCTTCCTGGAGTTTGTGCCCAGGCACTGCTGCCAAAAGGAAAGAGCCATCCCTCGGCCTGGCCAAGTTTTTCTCCTCTTTCCAGTTCCCAGGATAAGTCTGTTGGTGCTTCCTCAGGCTCCCAGGTCCCTCACCTCACAGGGACCATTCCCCTCCTCTCCCACCACAGCAGGACATGATGTCAGTGTTTATCCCCTGCTCCTGCTGCACCAGGTTTCAAACCTGTCTGGCTGCAAACCAGAGGATGAGCTGGGAGCCCTGGGATACAGGGCTCAGATCCCTGAGGACTCACCAGTAAAACCTCCCTCAGCACTCACCTTCACAGCCCCTCTGCCTTCCTCTCTTGGAATCATGGAATCATTAAGGTTGGATAAGACCTCCAAGACCATCAAGTTCGAGCTTTGACCAAACACCCCCATGACACTGAACCATGTCATGAAGTGCCACATCCACTTGTTTTTTGGACACTTCCAGGGATGGGGACTCAACCACTGGCCTGGGCAGCTGTGCCAGGGCCTGGCCACATTTTCCATGGAGAAATTTTCCCCAATATCCAACCTCAACCTCCCCTGAGACACTTGAGGCCATTTCCTCTCCTCCTGTCCCTCTTCCCTGGGAGCAGAGCCCAAAACCCCCTGACTCCTGTCAGGGAGTTGTAGAGAAACAGAAGGTCCCCCCTAAGCCTCCTTTTCTCCAGGTTGAGTCCCCCCAGCTCCCTCAGCCCTCCTACTGCTCCAGCCCCTTCCCAGCTCCGTTCCCTTCCCTGGACACGCTCCAGCCCCTCAATGTCTTTCTTGTTGTGAGGGGCCCAGAACTGCCCCCAGGACTGGAGGTGTGGCCCCACCAGTGCCTCATCTCTACTGTCCAGATCCCATGGATTGATCCCTGTTTCCATGCAGGTGGCAGCTTTCCAGCAGGGTGCCGTGCGGGAGGTCCCGGCAGGAGAGCGGGATGAGCCCAAGGAACCAGCCCCGAAGCTTCCCTGGAAGGTGAGAGCCCCAGGAACCCTGCTCTGACCATGCTCAGGGAGGCCATCGTTTCTCCAAGGCCCCTGTTATGGCTCCAGGGGTGTGCTGAAAACCCATTTTCCCTCTCCCTCGGGTCCGACCCCCTGGGAAATGCCCTTCCTGGTGGATCCAGCCCATTTCTGAGTGGTATTAGGACATTCCTGGGGGCTCTGCTTCCCAGAGCTCACAGAACCCCAGAATGGTTTGGGTGGGAAGGGACCTTGAGCACCATCTCATTCCAATCCCCTTCCACCAGATGCTCTGGGAAGCCCTCAGCCATCCCTATTCCTCTGTGCCCATAGGAAGCCCCATCCCTGGCTAGAGGGGGCTGCTGACAGGGGGTCCCAGAGCCCGTGTCTCCACTCCCAGCCCTCCCCCAGGTTCCTGCAGGGCCACATTCCCCCACTGTGTGGCTGCAGGCATTGCCAGAGCCCGGGAGCTTTGGGGCAGCCTGGCATCTCCTCCCTCTGTGCTGCCTGCAGCGACTCTCCAACGGCTCCGTGCACCCCAATGACGAGGCCGGGCGGGTGGTGGAACTGCAGGAGCTCCTGGAGAAGCAGAACTTCGAGGTGGTCCAGGCCAAGGAGCGCATCTCTGCTCTGGCTGCCAGTGTGGCCGAGCTGGAGGAGGACCTGGGCACCGCCAGGAAGGACCTCATCAAATCCGAGGAGATGAGCAGCAAGTACCAGAGGGACCTGCGAGAGGTGAGCCACTGCCTCCTGCTCTGCCAGCCTGGGCCACAGAGCCTCACAGCAGCATCCAGGCTGGGAAGGCACTGGAACTCCTGCTGTCTGCAGGGTGTTCCCCAAGAGAGCCCTCTGCCTTTGGGAGACTGTCCCCAAGTCCACCAGCAGGACTTCCCTGAGGTGACAAGCAAACCTGGGGCAGTGAGCTGTGTCCTTGTTAGAAGGTTTTCCTAGGATTGCCTGGTCCCCCTTTATCTCTGTCCCAATCTCCCATCCCTCATCCCTGTCCAAAGCAGGATTTTCCCTGTGCTCTTGGACTCGGGGTGTCCCAGGCTCACTGGGTGGCCCAGTTATTCCCATACTGGTGGTCACAGATCAGGATGTGACATTCCCCAGGCCCTGGCACAGAAAGAGGACATGGAGGAGAGGATCACCACTCTGGAGAAGCGCTACCTGGCAGCCCAGAGAGAGGCCACCTCCATCCATGACCTCAACGACAAGCTGGAGAACGAGTTGGCCAACAAGGAGTCCCTGCACCGCCAGGTACCGGGGCTGCACCCCCAGGCTCCCCAGTGCCCCAGGGACTTGGAGGGGGCTCAGGTGGGCAGGCACCCACCCTGGCTGTCCCACAGTGCGAGGAGAAGGCCCGCCACCTGCAGGAGCTGCTGGAGCTGGCGGAGCAGAAGCTGCAGCAGACGATGCGCAAGGCGGAGACGCTGCCCGAGGTGGAAGCGGAGCTGGCCCAGCGCATCGCTGCCCTCACCAAGGCAAGGGGAGGGGACTCCGGGGTGCAGACACAGAGGGGAGAGCAGGAACCTGCAGGGATGGAGCCCCTGGCAGCCCAGGAAACACTGTTCTTATTCCCAGCTGTGCCTTTTCTGTCCTCTGCCGTCCCCACACCTGCAGGGACGAGGCACTGCTTTTAAATCCTCCACATGTGGGATTTGCTCCCTTCCTTCCCTCAGCCCCTTTCTCCAAGGCAGAGATGGCCCTGCTGAGACCACTGGGACCACTCTGTGAAGAGGAGGAAGAGGAGGGAGCAGGCTGGATGTGGGAGGGTGCAGGCCTGGAGGGCGGGGTGGACATGGCCATCCCTGCCCTTCGGGGTAGCTGGAACGGTTCTTAGTCCCTCTCAGAGCACCTCCAGCTCCTGCCACTGTGCTGGCAGGACTGGTTGGGGCTCACAGTGAGTGGGAGAGAGGTGCTGCATCCCAAGAAGGATGTGGATGCATGGATGGATGGAGGGATGCAGGAGGGCCCTCTGGCTTTGGGGAGCATCATCCAAGAGGGCTGCTCTGCTTTTCCCAGGCAGAAGAGAGGCACGGGAGCATCGAGGAGCATCTCCGGCAGCTGGAGACCCAACTGGAGGAGAAGAACCAGGAGCTGGCCAGGGTAATTGCTGTCCCTGCAGTCCTGATCCAGCCTTGGCTCCCCTTCCCTTGGTGCCTGGACACCTGGCACTCCTGGTGTCTCCAAAGCAGGATGAGGAGGGCAGTCTGGGTGATCCTTTCCCATCCAGGAGCTCTTAGAGTGGAGCCACACAGGAGCTCATGGCACCCTCTACTGTGGTTTGCCCCTTTCCCAGGCATCCAGGTCTTTCTGTTGGCATTCCACACCCACTCCTCTCCCAGCATCTGCCCCTGGGGCAGGCTGGGACCCCAAATGTAGGGTGGAAGGGGAGGCTCCACCTCAGGATCAGCAGGATCCAAAGGCTGAGCTGCTGGGCCAGGGGCTGCACAGTCCCTGCTGTGCTCCTTGGCCAGTGCCTGGGCTGTCCATGCAGGAGGCTGTGATGCCCATTTCCTGGGCATTACAGATGTGCCCCTGGCAAAGCTCCCGGTGGTTCTGGTCCAGGACAGACACTTGCAAATCCAGAAGTTCGCCATCCCTTGGGGTTTGGATGTGCCCCAGTGTGGCTGTTGCTGGCAGACGCACAGTTGGATCTTTCTTGAGGGTCAGGCAGGCAGAATCTCCTTGAATCCTGTCCTGTCTCCTGTTCATCCCTGGCTGGGAGTGTCAGAAAACCAGCTGAGCTACCACAGTGCTGGAAGGGGTGGATTTGTGCCCAAAAGCTGGGCCTGGGGGGGGAGCTCTGACCCCACGGCAGGCACAGGATGGCAGGGGGGCACTGAGGCCCTCGGGGCAGGAGGATCAGCCCCCTCTGGTCACTGTTTGCTGTCCCAGGCCCGGCAGAGGGAGAAGATGAACGAGGAGCACAACAAGCGGCTCTCAGACACCGTGGACCGGCTGCTGAGCGAGAGCAATGAGCGGCTGCAGCTGCACCTCAAGGAGAGGATGGCGGCCCTGGAGGAGAAGGTAGTGCCTGGGGGGCAGGGGGTCTTCTGGGGGGCTTGGAAAGGGGTTGAGGGGTCTGCAGCCCCTCTGGTGTGGAGCTTCACCCAGCCACAGCACAGGGGCGGAAGTGCCTGTGCAGGGATGGAGAAATGAGCATATGCAGGACTCCAGCCCTGTGGGAGCACAGGGAACTGCTCCACAGCTCACCTTGGCCTGGTGGAACCCACTTCCCACTACCCTCCACCTCCCCCAGCAGCAGGACTTGTCTTGCTCCGTTCCCTCCCTCCTCTGTGTGTCTGCTGGCACAGCCTCAGTGCCACCCGTGCTCGGCTGTCAGAGCAAACCCTGACTGCATTTTGCAGGAAAAAGTGCAGCCTTCATCCTGTCCCACTGCCCACCCTTGAAAACCTTCCTGTCCCCCAAGCCCAGGCTGATCTGCCCCCTCCAAGCCAGGGCAGTGCCCATGAGCAGCCTCCCAGCTCCCAGCCCCCTCCTGGGGAACTGGGTTTTCCTTGGAGCAACCAGCTGGAGCTGCTGCTGCCCCAGTGGGAATTCAATTAGCTGGAGAGCAGCTGGCTCAGGGCAAGGATTCACCTCCCAGTGCCAGTGGGAGGTCAGGCCTTGGCAATTCTGCTCCCTTTGGGTTCCTGCAGGGCCCAGACTCCCCTCAGCCAGGCAGGGCACACAGGGGTCCCTCCCCCAGCTGGTGCCCCCCCCAGCCTGGCTCTGTTTCCCTGCTCTGCCCCTCCTGCCCCCACCCGGATGTGGCTCTGCCAGTGTGTCCAGTCCTTCAGCAGATCAGTCTAAGGGGCTCTGGAGAAAGAGCAGGACCACAGGGATGAGTCCAAATCCCTCCCCAGGGAGTAACAGGGACCAGAGCGGTGGTACCTGCTCCCCAGCCTGCTGCCAGCTGGCCCACCCAGAGAGTTTCTCCAGGTCTTTCCTGGGATAAAAAGTGATCCTGTTTGACTTCCAGCTTTCCTCCTCCAAAAAACAGAGCACTAGGGCAGGCAGCTGCAAACTCCACAGGGGAGGTTTAGATGGGATATTAGGGAAAAAATTCCCAGGAAATTTTATAGCACTGGCACGGGCTGCCCAGGGCAGTGGTGGGGTCACCATCCCTGGAAGGGATCAGCAAATGCACGGATGTGGCAGCTGGGGATGTGGTGTGGGGGTCAGGGCAGTGCTTGGGGAATGGTTGGACTCGATCACAGAGGGCTTTTCCAACCTTGTTCCAACAGTTCTGTGGGTCTGTGAACTGAAAGTCTGCTTTCCCCTCGGGCTTAGATGCAGGGGACACTTTTTCCCTGGATCCAGCTGCCCCAGGAGGATTTGAGCTCCTCTCACACAGTTCCTGATCTTCAGGCCCTGCCCATCAAGCCCCTGGGCACTGTTTGCCCTCCCTGCCCAGGTGTGGGGCAGGAGATGGTCCCTGGCCACCCTGCTTGAGGGGCAGGAGGTCTGCAGAGACCTGTCCACAGGCAGGTGGGTGTTCCTACAGTTCAGGGAGCCTTTGCCACCCCTGTGCCAGGTGTCCATCACACAGAGATTCCACTCTGGCCATTCCCAGGGCTGTTTTCTAAACGGACTCTCTTTTTCTTTCCTCTTTTTGTTCCCTTTCATTTTCCTTGGGTTTTTTTGTTTGGTTTTGTGTTTTGTTTTTTGGTTTTTTTTTTTTCTAAAGAACACACTGTTACAAGAGCTGGAAAACACCCAAAAGCAGATAGAGGAACACCAGCACGACAAGGTAAATGAGGCTGCAGGGAGCCTGCCCCAGTGACTGCACTTCCTCACTCCAAACCCCAGCATTTGGCAGACTCCCAAAATGCCCTAGGTTTGGAGGAGCTGGGATCCTGGAATGCCTAGCAGCAGGAGGGCACAAACCAACCCACACAGTGGCTGGATGGAAGCTGCCACCACCTCCCTGGAGACCCCGGGGGGTTCCCTACCAGGCGTGTTTGGCCCTGTCTCTGCATTTCCGTCTCATCTATCCCCGACCTCCCAAGGCCTGGGTGGCTTTGCCTGTGTATAGAGGAGGGATCAGGCAGCAACATCCCCTTCCCCTCGAGGCTTCCTCAGATTTAGCTCCATGCCTAGCCTGCAGGAGTCCTGTAGGTCTTCCCACTCTGGGATCAAGCATCCAAGTAGGACCTGCGGGAATCCCTGTTGTCCCATGTTGGAAACCAGGAGGGTTGTTGCAGCTTTTGGAAGCAGTGGGAAGCCTTTGGGATGTTCCTCATGTCTCGTGCATGGCTGGGGGGCTGGGGGACTGCTCTCCTCCTTGGCCAGGCCTTGCTGTCCCGGATGTTCCAAGGACTCGCATGATGCTGTCAGGATGTCGCCCACCCTGGCTCAGCCTCTTTGCCCACCTGACTGGATCCTGCTGTGCAGGAGAATTCCTTCCCCCCTCCTTCCCTGCCTACAGCGTCCCCTGTCCCATCTCCCAGTGCAGGCACAGCTTCCCCGTGGTAATAGGGCTGGCAGCAGGAGGGGCAGGACCAGCAGCAGATTTGGCTGGTGGGTCCCTCCCTGCTGGTCCTTTGCCAAGGGACAGAGTGCAGTGTGGAGCAAAACCAGACCATCCAACTGGGACCAGTTCTTCATCTCCCCAATCAGCATGGCTTGAGCACACACATGTCTGTCTGTCTGTCTGTCTGTCTGTCCTGTGACCCCTCCCCAGCACCCTCATCCTCTGTGCCTGCATGAGCTGTTTCTTTACTGACACATCTAAAATGCTTTAAACCCGGGGAGGGGATTTTTGAAGGGAATATAAACCTGGCAGCAGCCAAGGATGTGGGTTCCCCCAAACCTGGCAGCTCTTCAGTGCCAAACCCAACCCCTGCCTGTCTCATCTCGCCCTGCACAGCGGCGATTGTCGGACGAGATCGACAAGCTGAGGCTGGAGGTGGATCAGCTCAAGACCAGAAGTGGGACCTTCGTGGAGAGTGTTCACGCCAGGTAAGAGCTGAGCCCCTGTACCCACGGGGACATTTTGCTTTAGTGCTGTTGGCATCAGGCATTTCTGGTGGCTCTGGGTGCAGGGTGGGCCCTCAGAGCAAGCTCAGCTCCAGCCGTGCTGCCCCTCCGTGGATCTGGGACAGACTGTTTGGAATAGCCCAGCCCGCTGAATGGCCCAAAATTTGCTCTTCTAAGGGTGAAAAACCACTGGGCATTGTTTCTTTCTCTGCACAAAGGGCTTGGGGGTTAATTTTCTACGAAAGCTGGATGTTCACCAAAGGCCTTTCCCCCTGCGGTGTGCAGGGGAAGAAAGAGGAATCATTTTTGAGGTGCTGAAGGTAAAAGAGAATGAACTCCTCCATTTTCTCCCTCCTTTCTACAATGGCCCTCCCACACCCTTTCATTTTAAGTCATCTGGGAGATGGGGACAGCCCAGAACTCCTGGAGCAGAGGTGAGTCCATGGAGTCTCAGCCTCCAGCACTGACTGGGATGCCCAGCAGGAAAACAGGGGGGTAGAAAAGGAGCTGACAGCTCAACCTGCACCCCAGGGTGCTGCTGCAGCCACCTGGGAGAGCAAATCCTTTCCTGAGCACTGTCAGCGTGGGTTCAAGACACTGAGGGGTCAATGGGAGCAATATTCCCCTCTCAGGAAGACTGGAAAAGCTGGGAAGGAGCCACTGTAACCAACCTCAAATCTGCCAGCAGAGAGGGCAAGGTCTGGAGGCCCCAAATCTGTCTTGGAGAGAAGAAAAGGGGAGAGTGAGGAAGAGCCTGTGAGGATCAAGGGTAGCTGAGTGCTGGTGGAGAGTCTGGAGCATCTGTGGGACCCCTTTGGGTCTGTAAGAGCAGGATGGACAATCTGATTGTGTTTTTTTAATATTTCTTGGAGGAAAAATCAACAAAAATCTCAAGTTGCAGAGTAATCCCCCAGCTGAAATGTCAGCTTTTGTCTGAGGTGCCTTTATCTGGTCTTAGCTGGGGAGCAGCTTTGTCAGCAGCTTAAAATCCCCCCTGAAACTTGGGCTGTGCCTTCATCTGCAAAGCCCAGGCTGGCACCAGCCAAGCTGCTCGTGGTGGTGGTTTTATCTGGGCTCACTGGGGAGCTCAGACCTCAATCTTCGCTGCAAACCAAGCCTACCATGGTGGACAAACACGATCTGCCTCGGACACCTGCTTCTGTCATCTGAAATGCATCTTAAATGAAATAAACCTCATGTCTCCTGTGGCAGTGTGTGCAGGGAGGAACAACCCCCTGCCACTGCTTAGGTCTTCAGGGCAAGGAGGAGCAACCAGGGAACATGGAGACAGGGATTGAGTGCCAGGAGTGGCAGAAAGTGTCCTTGTGTCCAGCAGCCACTGCCTTGCTCTGCCTGGCACAGGAGCTGCTCCCTAGTACAGAGGAGGAGGAGGAGGATGAAGAAGTTCCAGCTGGTTTCTGCTGGGAGATCCCAAACAGTGCTCATGTCCTCACACCTGGAAGGTGCTTCAAGTGGGATTTTAATCATAGAGTTATGGAATCATTAAGTTTGGAAAAGACCTCCGAGGTCAAGTCCAACCTTTGTCCAAGTACCACTCCCAGTAAATCATCTCCCGAAGTGCCACGTCCACTCATTTCCAGGGGTGGTGACTCCACCACTGCCCTGGCAGCCTGTGCCAGTGCTTGACCACTCTGTCAGTGAAGAAGATCTTCCTGATATCCAACCTGAACCTGCCCCGGTGCAACTTGGGGCCGTTTCCCCCTGTCCTGTCAGTTGTTCCCCCATCAGGGTACTTTTTCACAAAAATGTTGAAGAAAACAAAGAAAGGAGAAGAGCCCCCTGGCTGGCTCCTGTTGTGCACGTGGGGATGGAGAAGACACAAGTTGAGCTGTAGGTGTTGGGAGGTTCAAGCTGTTCTGGAGAGGAAAGGCAGGAGGAGCCTGTTCAGCCCCCCCTGCACAGGGGGGTTTTGGGGACAGTTGGCTGTTTTGGGACAGCTGGCTGGATTCCCGTGTGGGGATGCACAGAATGGGGAGGGAGCAGTATGGGAGAGCCCAGGGCAGAACTTCCTACAGTCTGTGGGAAAGTTGGGATCTCCTGAGGGGAGAATCATCAGGGTCTGCAGCTTCTTCACAAGGGGCAGCTCCAATCTCTGCTCTGTGTGAGCAGGGACAGCATCCAGGCAATGGCTGGAGCTGTGTCAGGGGAGGGTGAGGTTGGATCTCAGGAAAAGGTTTTTCCCCTAGAGGGTGGTTGGGCACTTACCAGGCTCCCCAGGGCAGTGGTCATGGCCCCAAGGCTGCCAGAGCTCAGGGAATGTTTGGACAACACTCTGAGGGACAGGGTGGGATTGTTGGGGTGTCTGCGCAGGGCCAGGGTTGGATCGATGATCCTTGTGGGTCCCTTCCAGCTCAGGACGTTTTATGATTCTGTGAGTCTCTGAGCACATCTCCAGGGCCAGTGGGGTGGGAATGGGGCACTTTTTCCAGAGCCTGGATTTTCCTCCTTTCAAGCACCGCTGGGATGGGCATCCCAGAGTGGCCTCATCCTCCTGCTCTGTCCCGAGCAGCCTGGGCTGCAAGGGGGGCAGCCTGGGCACCCTCCCCCAGTGGAGCAGTGCCCACCACAGGGCTCTTTGTCCCCAGGTCCCACATGGGCAGTGCCACAGACCTGCGCTTCCCGCTGGGCGCCGTGGTCCACGCGCCCGCCGAGCCCTTCGGAGCGGCCCCGGGGCTGCCCCGGGCACAGAAGGGCCGGTTCAGTGCCAGGAGAGAGGAGCCAGCCAAGGTAACCCAACTGGGGGCAGGGGTGGGGCTGGGTTCTGCTCCTGCCTGGCATCCTGCTCTCCTGGGTCCTGATCTGGGCATGTAGGGCAGTTTCCTTCACCGGGGTTGTGGATGGGGTAAGGAGGGCATGCTGGTTGAAAAGGAAAGCAGCAGAGAAACAAACCCAAGTCAAGAGAGATCACAGAGTTACAATTTACTAAAATGATTGCAATAAATGCAATGACACAGACAAAACTGATTTTAATCCCCAAGGACAGATGTATAACCCAGCACCCTGGGACAGCAACAGAGCAGTGTTGGTGGGTCCCTGTGCTGAGCTCCTCGTGGGCCCCCCAGGGGCAAAGTCAAAGGAAAGGAAAGCTGTTGGTCAGGATGATGGTCACAGCTGTGTTGAAGTTCTGGTCCTCCTCTGGACCCACAAGTGGTCCCAGAAGAGCCCAGAGCCGTGGATTATGTGTGCTCAGGTTCAGGGGGGAATGCCCAGTACCTCCCCCAGGGGGGGAGTTCCACAATTGGTGATTTACCTCTGTGAGCCATGGGATATTTTTGGAACCTCTGATGGTCTGGGTGGTTGCAGCTGCCCCTTATGCCACTCCAAGGTGTGCCATTAGCAGAGATGACCCCTCAGGCTGGGGATGAAGGTGCTGATGCCTCCCTGGAGGGGAGTTACCACAGCTGAGTCACTGGTGTGAAGACAAAGAAACACTGCCCTGCCTGGCAGGGCTCTGAGAGCCTGAGGTGTCAGGTGTGCCCTGGGCAGCTGCTGCAAACAATCCTTTTGTTACCAGTCCATCAGAGATGACACAGAGGGTGTAGAACTCAGTTTTGGTTGTACCTACAGGGCCATAAACTGGTCCTGGAACTGGGACAGAAGGGTTTCCCCTCAGGGTCACCCTGAGCTGTAACTCCTGCATGGAGAGGACTCCAGTCTGGCTTTTTGGGGGTGCCGTGTAGGACCAGTGGACCTTGTCCCCCCAGGACTGGGAGCAGGCCCAGGCAGGCGCTGTCCTGGCCACGGGGCCCCACAGCTTCGACAGCGACCCCGACATCTCGGACGTGGACGAGGACGACCGCGAGACGCTCTTCAGCTCCATGGACGTGCTGTCCCCTGGAGGGCACTCAGATGCCCAGACCTTGGCCATGATGCTCCAGGAGCAGCTGGATGCCATCAATGAGGAGATCAGGTAGTGACCATGGCCAAAACCCACCACTGCCTTGTGCTGAAGTGGCTCTAGGGGGGAGTCAACAAGCTGCCAGGAGGAGTCTCTGGTGCCCTAAAACTGAGGTCTTGGTGCATCTTCAACCAGGGAAATGGCTCCAGAACATCCAGCCACAGTGCTTGGTCCTTCTTGCCCGTGGCTCCTTGTCCCTCAGCTGCACCATTGCTGGATCACAAGGTCATTATTTTTAAAAGGTCCCCCATGAGTGCTAAAAGAAGCCATGGTGTGTCTCACCCCTGGTTTCTGTGGATCCTGGTGGATCTTGCTGCCATTCCTGGAGACTGGGGGGGGCTTGAGTCACAGCATGAGGGTGCATTTCCCCAGGGTAGGGATGTCCTGTGGCTGGGAGGGGTGAGATGACCCTCTGAGCCCTCCTGCTCCCCCAGGATGATCCAAGAGGAGAAGGAATCCACTGAGCTGCGCGCGGAGGAGCTGGAGACACGCGTCACGAGCGGCAGCATGGAGGGCCTCAACCTCACCCAGCTCTGCAAGAGGGCCTCCATCCCCACCTCTCTGACTGCCCTGTCCTTGGCCAGCTCATCCCCGCCCCTGAGCGGCCGCTCCACGCCCAAACTCAGCTCCCGCAGCGCCGCGCAGGACCTGGACCGCATGGGGATCATGACGCTGGTGAGGAGGCCCAGAGGGCTCTGGAGGGGTTGGCAGGGCTGTGGCTGTCTGGAGTGGCATCCTCAGGGGTGTGTGTGGGGGGGTGGAGCGGGGGTGCCCGTGGTTGCTGTCTCCAGCCTGGCACGCCTGGCCCCGGGACTGCTCTGCTGGGGGGGTTCTCCATTAACTGCCCCCCTTTCTGTGTCTCTCTCGCTTTCCCCCTTGCAATCAGCCCAGCGACTTGAGGAAGCACCGGAGGAAACTGCTAGTGAGTGGCCCCCATCCCACTGGTTTTTGTCCAAACCCTTTTTCCAGCCTGCTCCTGGCTTTATCCACACCAGGTCAGGGTGCAGCAGGCGCGGGATGGAGCTGGGGGACCCCAGGGATTCAGCAGGGGATCCCAAAAGGTGCTTGGACACGTTCCCGCTGGCAGCCTGGGGGGTCTGGCAGGACGTGGGGAGGTTGAGAAAGCCACTGGGTCCTCAAACGTTGTGTCCCCTCTGGCGTTTGGGACATTCCCATCTGTGCTCCTCAGAGCCCTCTGCCAAGGGCCAGCAGCTTCTGTCTCCACACCCTGACCTGGACCATGGGGCTGCATCCTCTCACCTCCCTATTCCCAGGATCTCGGCCACGTGGCCACATCCTGCCCACCCGCTTGGGCCTCTGGAACCATTACCAGAGCTCTTAATTCAGGTCAATCCCTCAGGGCTCTGGTGGCTCTTTTGGCCATGCCTCCATGGAGCAAGAGAGAGGCAGGCAGCAGGGCAAGGATGGAGCTGGGCTCTGGCTGCCACCCTCACGGCTTCTCCCCTTGTTCAGTCGCCCGCAGCTCGGGATGAGAGCCGGGAGGATAAAACCACCATCAAGTGCGAGACGTCCCCACCTTCCTCGCCCAGGACATTGAGGCTGGAGAAGCTGGGCCACCCTGCTCTGAGCCAGGAGGATGGGAAGAGGTACGTGGGGCACCCCTGGGATCTCACAGCTCTCTCAGTCTAGGGACGGACACGGGGCTCATGCAGGATTGTGGGTTGGGCTGGGGTTTGCCACAGCTTGTGCCCTGCTCAGGAATAACCTACAGGCTTTGCTGTTCCTCTCCCTCCTCCATCCCCAGCTCACTGGAGGATCAGGCCAGCAACCCCAGCAGCAGCCAGGACTCCTTGCACAAGGGCTCCAAGAGGAAGGGGATCAAATCCTCCATCGGGCGCTTGTTTGGGAAAAAGGAGAAGGGTCGCTTGATCCAGCTGAGCAGAGAAGGGGCCACGGGGCAGGGTCTGTGACAGCCCTATCCCTGCATGCTGGGCCAGGCTCTGCACCATCTTGGCCTGCCTGGCCTTTGGGTGCTCCTGGGTGACAGGTGGAGGGGCAGGGACACCCCTGCTGATTTGGGAATGTGGGGCTGGTTGGAGCCTGGTGCTTTCTCCCCCTGTCCTGAGCGCTGGTGTCCCCCTGGGTGCTCTGCTAGAGCTGGGGTGTGGGTGGTGACCCCCTGTCACTGTATCTGGAATGTCCCCAAATCTGCTTCCCTCCCTATGGGACCTTGTGGAGTTGGCAGAGCCCTTTGATGGGAGCTGTTTTTCCACTCCCAAATCCTTCACTGCTTCCACATTGAGCATTTTGAAATAGGAGGGATGACAGGTGGGAATTCCCTTGTTCTTCCCAAGGAGGCAGGGGAGCCTCGTGGTGGGTTGGAAATGGAGGCTGTCCCTCCTGTGCTGTGAGTGTGGGACAGTGACAGTGCCCACACTGGCCTGGGGGATGTCACACTGACCCTGGGATGTCACACTGACCTGAGGGTGTCTTGCTTTGCCCAACAGTGGTGCTGACTGATGCAGAGGGGAACATCCAGGACCCCCTGGGCCTGGGCAAGCTGGGCGCTCAGGCCGAGAAGGATCGGCGTCTGCGGAAGAAGTGAGTGAACCTCCTTCCCTACCCCAACAGGAAAATCATGGCTGAGAAGCCATGGCATGGATGTGGGAATTGCTGGGAAGTCCTCTTATCTTTGCCCTCCCTTGAGTCCTGTCACCTCCTTCACTGGTTTGCCTGCAGCGGGTTCTTGCTGCCCGTGGTCTGTTCCCTTTCAGGAGCTGCTCCCTTCCCCCAAAAAACCCCCAGGAAATCACTCTTTGCTTCTTTTCCTTCCAGGCATGAACTCCTGGAAGAGGCTCGGAGGAAAGGATTGCCCTTTGCTCACTGGGATGGCCCCACTGTTGTGTCCTGGCTGGAGGTGAGGCAGAGCCTATGTGTTGTCCCCGTGCTGTCACCACCGGTCTGGGTGTGCTCCCCCAGCACCCCCAGTCCCACCAGGCTCAGTCCATTCACTGGTGGCTGCAAACCCTGGGGAGCAGAGGAGATTCCCCAGATCCCTGACAGGGTCTGCTGAGCTGTGGATTGAGAACTTTGGGTTAGAGCACAAGTCTGGTGAGGAGCAACTGAGGGAGCTGGGGGGGCTCAGCCTGGAGAAAAGGAGGCTCAGGGGGGACCTTCTGGCTCTGCAACTCCCTGACAGGAGGGGGGAGCTGGGGAGAGGGGGGGTCAGGCTTTGCTCCCAGGGAACAGGGACAGGAGGAGAGGGAACGGCCTCCAGCTGTGCCAGGGGAGGGGCAGGTTGGTTGGATACTGGGGAAAATTTCCTCCTGGAAAGGGTGCTCAGGCATTGGAAGGGGCTGCCCAGGGCAGTGATGGAGTTCCCATCCCTGGAAGTGTTCAAAAAAGATGTGGATGTGGCACCTGGGGATACACAGCAGTGCTTGGGCAACAGTTGGACTGGATGATCTTAGGGGCTTTTTCCCACCTCAGTGATTCCATGATTCCGTGGAAGGCTGTGCTGTGTCCATCACACACAGGGGTGCTGGGCTGGCCACGACCACCTGCACAGGGTCCAACCACAAAGAGCCCATGTGGGGCATTAACTTTGATACTGAGCTTCAACCAGGGTGGCTCACTGAGCAGCAGTGGGGTGTCTCAGTGGGCAATGGGGTGGCTCAGGCAGTCAGTGGGGTGTCTCAGTGGGCAGTGGGGTGTTTCAGTTGGCAGTGGGGTGTCTCAGGGGACAGTGGGGTGGCTCAGTGGGCAATGAGGTGACTCAGGGTGCAGTGGAGTGTCTCAGTGAGCAGTGGGTTGTCTCAGCAGTGGGTTGTCTCAGCAGTGGGTTGTCTCAGCAGTGGGGTGGCTCAGTGAGAAGTGGGGTGGCTCAGGCAGTCAGTGGGGTGGCTCAGTGGGCAGTGGCAGTGGGGTGGCTCAGTGGGCAGTGGGGTGGCTCAGTGGGCAGTGGGGTGGCTCGATGGGCAGTGGGGTGGCTCAGGGGGCAGTGGGGTGGCTCAGCCAGGCAGTCACCGGCTCTGCCCTGCCCTGGCAGCTCTGGGTGGGGATGCCAGCCTGGTACGTGGCCGCCTGCCGTGCCAACGTGAAGAGTGGGGCCATCATGTCGGCGCTGTCGGACACCGAGATCCAGCGGGAGATCGGCATCAGCAACGCCCTGCACCGCCTCAAGCTGCGCCTGGCCATCCAGGAGATGGTGTCACTGACCAGCCCCTCGGCACCCCCCACCTCCCGCACGGTGAGTGCCCCTCACACCCCTGGCACACGGTGGGCCCTCTGCAGCCCCCGGAGTTCTGGGCGAGCGTGGCCATGGAGGGGGTGATGTCCCCTCGGGGACCAGTCAGAGCAATCTGCTGGCGCAAAGATCTGTTATGGCCATCGAGGGGGAAGCTCTTTCCTGCCTCGAGGCTCCTGTTCTCACTTGGGGTGTCAGCAAGAAGCTGAGCCTGCCTGCAAGGAGCAAAGCCCAGGGACTGGATGCCCTGGAGAGGATAAAATCCCATCCAAACAGCCCAAATCCAAACCTTCCTGATTTACAGGGTCACACACGGATATTTTTGCAGTCATTTCAACACAAACCTTTTCCTGGGACCATGTGAAACTCCTGGGGCAGCCAGAGCAGCTGGTAGGATGGAGGGACTGTGTCTTGTGCTGGTCCCCAACCCCTCGAGGGGTTGATGGTGCCCCAGTAATGCCAAGACACATCTGCAGAACAGCAGCTGGCAGGAGGAAAGGCCCCAGGCTGCTGTGCCCCCCTCAGATGGTTCTGTCTGGGGTCACAGCTATGAGGGACAGGCCCACAGGCTCCAGGGCATCACCCCAACATGCAAAGGGAGATGAAGGTCTTTTGTTACCAGTGCAGTTGGTGGTGCTGGTGACAGGGGCTGAACATGAGCCCAGGTGGCCAAGAAGGCCAGTGGCACCTGGGCTGTGCCAGCAATAGTGTGACCAGCAGGACCAGTGGGTGTCCCTGTGTGCTGGCACTGCTGAGACCCCCCTGGAATCCTGGGCTCAGTTCTGGGCCCCTCCTGCAAGAGAGACACTGAGGGGCTGGAGGGTGTGCAGGTCTGGGAACAGAGCTGGGAAGGGGCTGGAACAGCAGGAGCAGCTGAGGGAGCTGGGGGGGCTCAGCCTGGAGAAAAGGAGGCTCAGGGGGGACCTTCTGGCTCTGCAACTCCCTGACAGGAGCGGGGAGCTGGGGAGAGGGGGGTCGGGCTCTGCTCCCAGGGAACAGGGACAGGAGGAGAGAGAACGGCCTCCAGCTGTGCCAGGGGAGGGTTAGATTAGTAATTGGGGAAAATTTCTTCCTGGAAAGGGTGCTCAGGCATTGGAAGGGGCTGCCCAGGGCAGTGGTGGAGTCCCCTCCCTGGAAGCACTCACAAAGCAAGTAGATGTGTCACTTGAGAACATATGAACATGGTGGTGGTGCTGGGTCAGTGGTTGGGATTTGATGACATTAAAGGTCTTTCCCAGCATTAATAGTTCTATCAATCCATGATTTGATGATGGTTGTGAACCTTGAGGCCACAGCTCTGTGCTGGTTCACTCTGACCGCTCTACTGTTTTCCCTGCAGTCCTCTGGAAACGTCTGGGTCACCCACGAGGAGATGGAGAACTTGGCAACCTCCACCAAGACGGTGAGGCCGAGCAGCCCCGAGGTCACCGAGCTCTGGGCTCGTGTTCAGGCCCCAAACCCCAGGAGGGGAAGGGATCTCTGCTGCCTCTCGTGTGTCAGCTCTTGGCCAGCACCCTGCACCTGTTTAGAAGCCATCTTTCAACCTTTGATAGCCCAACAATTTCCAGAACTGGTTTACAAACCATCAGATGCATTTTCCTTTGTCGAGCCCCCAGAGGTTTCTAGGGCAACCTGTCTGTCAGCTGGGACTTGAAGGCAAAAAGCAAGAGAGGTCTCAAGATAGACACATGAGACTGAGCCCCTGCCTCGTTCTGCACCCAGAGAAGCCACTGCCTCACACCCCACTGACCTCAGCACACCCAAATATTGGCCCTACTGCCCGACCCTGCTGCTGGCTCGGGGTCCCTCGCAGGGGTGTGACCGTGCCCCCGAAAGCTCTGACTCTGTTAGAGATGTAGCCATGCTCCCCTCTCTGCAGCTTAATGACCCCCTGGCTCAGAACAGGGGCAGCATTTTGGATTTGTTGTGTGAATGTTGTTTGTTGCTCCTTGGATTGGAGCAACCTGGTCCAGTGGAAGTTGTCCCTGCCCAGGACAGGGCGTGGAACAAGATGAGCTTTAAGGTCCTTTCAACCCAAACCACTCTGGGATTCTGTGATTTAGGCATTTTACTGAGGCTTTTTTCTGCTGTTTGAGTAGCACAGACCTGTGACTGGCAGGTGCTTTTTGGGTAGGAGGGCTCTGAGTTATGGCAGGGAGGTGACACTGTCCCTTGGCAGGTTTTGTGTGGAAAACCAGCCCAGCTTGATAAGGAAGCTACAAAATCATCCAGCTGAGTTGGGCAGCCCCCCTGGGGGTGGTGACCCAGGAACTGAAGCTGAAGTTTCTCTCTGCATCCATCTGACTTGGGGGGACACAAGAACTCCCCAGATTTCCCGGGGAAGGTGAAGGAGCCCCAGTGTCAGTGCTGTCTCCGGTCCAAACCTCCTCCTGTACCCTCCTCACTTGGTTAGAGAGGGGGTGACACCCAGGCCTGGCGGGGTTGGGGTGTCCCCAGCACCCTGGTGACTCCTGGAGTGACCCCTGTCCCCTCCTCGTCCCGCTGTGCCGCGGGGCCCGCGCTCAGCACGTGGCAGATCCTGTTGTGGCCCCAGGCACTGACTTGAGCTGTCCTTTCTGTTGACATGCTGCATGTGCCACTCCTAGGACACAGAGGAGGGCAGCTGGGCACAGGTGAGGTCCCCATGTCACCCTTTTTGGGGTATTGCATGGGGTGGTTGTGGGAGGGAGAGCTGGACATTCCTGGGGGGTGAATGTGGGGCTTTGATGTTCCCCCAGTCCCTGTTGGAGTCTGAACCTGCACCCTGGGCCTGCTCCAGAGCCACCTTTCAGGTGCAGGGTGTCCTCCTGGGACCTTGCAGGTCCTCTTCTGCTCCAGGCAGGGACTTTTCTGGGACCTGCTCTGTAAGATCCAGACCCTGTGTTAAGAGCCCCCCACTGGGGGCAGCTTTTCTTTTGAACTATTTTACATTTTACATTCCACCTATTTTGTAGCCCCAAGTCCATACAGACCATTTTAATGACCCAAAAAGGTGGGAGGAAGGAGTCCTGCTGGGGTCCATCCTTTCTGGTTTTGTCCCTCTCAAATGTTTTACTTTTATTCTGGTGGATTTTATTTCATTTTCCAACCCAGAACCAGTTTGCAGTGTAAGGGAATGCGAGGTAGGGGGTTCTGCCCAAAACAGACCTTTTTTTGTGTTTGTTTTAAAGCCATAAAATAGAGATTCTTAAAACAGAGGTTCTTAAACATCAGTTGGGAATGCACTGAAACCTATTTCTTAGTTGGTTCAG
Source organism: Tyrannus savana (assembly GCA_013399735.1). NCBI lineage: Eukaryota > Metazoa > Chordata > Aves > Passeriformes > Tyrannidae > Tyrannus > Tyrannus savana. The sequence goes on from VXAW01010915.1 coordinate 45,469, forward strand.
CTTTCAATGAATGTGGATTTTCTAGAAGCAGCTGCTCTTAAAAGTCCAGCTATTCCTTGGGCTGCTGCCTTGTCTCCTTGTGGGACATCAGCAGGACACAAACCATGGCCAGCAGGGCTGTTCCCTTGGCTCCCCCAGTGCAACTGTGGGTTAAACTCCTCTGCTGGGCTTGGCCCCCAGGGCAGTGACCCCTGCCGAGCTGTCTCCCTTCTCCTGGGGTTTTCCAGCTCCACCAAGCCCAGGGTTCTCCCAGGCTTCTCCATCTGCTTCCCCACAGACACTGGCCTATGGGGACATGAACCACGAGTGGATTGGGAACGAGTGGCTGCCCAGCCTGGGCCTCCCCCAGTACCGCAGCTACTTCATGGAGTGCCTGGTGGATGCCCGCATGCTGGACCACCTCACCAAGAAGGACCTCAGGGTGCACCTGAAGATGGTGGACAGCTTCCACCGGTGCGTGCCCTGCTTTGGGAGGGCCCTGGGTGCACGTGGAGCCGAGGAGGGGGGGATTTGAGGGACCCTCCCGTCTTGGCCAGCCCTGGGTGGCTCTTCTGGGCTGGACTCCCCCTCTTGGGTTAGGACAGCTCTGATGGGAATTGTTCTCCTTCATCCCACCCCCTGCTGCACAACTGCAGAGGCACCAAGCCTTCTCCTGGCTGTGGGGCAAACCATGGGCAGAAACTGAGGCTCATCCCCCCTGGAGCCCCACTGGCAGCAGAGCAGCCCAGCTGGAGAAGGCTCATGCCATCCCAACCCCTGCTCCAACACCCAGCCCTATCCTGGGGCTGCCCCATCCCCCATACCCACAGGGATGTGTCCTTGGCCCTGCACATCCCCCCCTGCCCCTGAGCCTGGAGCAGCCCCCTGGGCTGCTCCTCCCTTCCCTCTGCCCCACCAAGCACTGTCATTGTTTGCATCCATGGGCTCCCAGGCAGCTGGGACAGGGTAGAACTGACGGAGTTGGGAATTGCCGTGGAAGGGAGGGACGTTCCCCATTTTCCAGCTCGGGGTTATGTCTGTCCTGAACCATCCCTGACCCTTTGGGCACACGGAGGGCACGCAGGGGGTGGGGCCCTGCTCAGGTCCCTCCGGTGGCACTGAGCCCCTGGGGAGGGGGTGACACCTCGTGTCCTCACAGCACCAGCCTCCAGTACGGCATCATGTGCCTCAAGAGGCTCAACTACGACCGCAAAGAGCTCGAGAGGAGGCGAGAGGAGACCCAGCACGAGATCAAAGGTCAGCACCTGCACACTGTGTCCAGGACAAGGGAAACTCCAAGGAGCCCCAGCAATGGTCCCTCCCTGTCCCCTATTTTTAACACATTATTTCTGAGCCCACGGGGCTGTTCTCCAGGGGAGAACTCCCTGCAGTGTGACCCCAGTCAGGCATGGGGAGGGAGGAAGGGTGTCAGGGCAGCAAAGACCCAACCTGAGCATCAGATCTTCTCCTGCCCATTTCAGACGCTCAGCACACGCCCCTGGCTTGCTCGGCCTCCCCTTCCTGGTTGTCCTGAGATTCCCTGTGCATCTGGCTGCTGCTTGGATTACATCTCATTACTGATAATGCCCCTCATTATACCAGCAGCCGTGTGTTCTTAGGATTAATTTTCACAGTTGTTTTCTGCCTGTTATTTCAGCCTTTGGTTTGGTAAATGAAGTGAGCTGTTCCTGGCACTTGAGCTCCCGGCATTGCTGGCTCGGGAAGGAGAGTCCCAGGATCAGCCTGGGGCACAGAGAGAAGACCCCAGGACATCCTCAGATCCCCTCACAACCACGAGAGCGTGGTCTGAGGTGGCCCTGAGACGTGCCCTGGCTCTTTTGCAGACGTGTTGGTGTGGACCAACGACCAGGTGATCCACTGGATCCAGTCCATCGGGCTCCGCGAGTACGCCAACAACCTGGTGGAGAGTGGGGTGCACGGGGCCCTGCTGGCCCTGGATGAGAACTTTGACCACAACAGCCTGGCCCTGGTGTTGCAAATCCCCACCCAGAACACACAGGTAGGAGCAACACCCTTGGGGGGTTTTGGAGGAGGGTGGCCAGTGTGGGACATGGATGGGGGGTGACCCCACCAGTCCTACCAACTCAGCCCTGCCCTTCAAAGCAGAGCCCTCTGGTGGCACAGGGGCTTTTTGTGTCATTCTCAGGCTCTCCTGATAGGTGATTTTTGGCTGGAAACACATTCCACTTGGTGGAAAATGCTTATTTTTGGTTCCTTTCAGGCTCGGCAGGTGCTGGAGAGGGAGTTCAACAACCTGCTTGCCCTGGGCACAGACCGGAGGCTGGATGACGTGAGTGCCAGACCTGTCCCTTGTCACATGTTGTTGGGGGTGGGACTTGGGGCTGTGGATGGATGAGAAGCTCAACATGCCCTGGCCACATGTGCTGGGACCCCAAACCCCCCATGCCCTGGGCTGATCCCCCAGTGTGACAGCAGGGGAGGGAGGGGTTCTGCCCCTCTGCCCCTCAGGTGAGACCCTCCTGCAGAGCTGCCTCCAGCCCTGGGGAACAGCAGCACAAGGAGGTGGAGCTGCTGGAGCGAGTCCAGAGGAGGCCACAGGGGTGCTCTGAGGGTTGGAGCGTCTCTTCCATGACCCCACCATCCCTTGGGGTCTTCAGAGAGGCCTGTGTGTTGATGTTTCCAAAGCATCTTTGCAGGCAGACTGGGGAGAAGAGACAGGTGAGTCGGAAAGGATAAAGCCTTGGGATAAAGCCCTGGGACCGCAGGGAGGTCTCCTTGCCCTTGGCCCACAGTTTGGTCACATGTGACCCCGAGGTGAGCTCAGCTGGTCGGAGCGTGGTGCTCCCTGGAGCTCTGCCTTGGGAATCCTTCACCCCCAGAGCTTCACCAGCTGCAAGATCAGTGTCTTGGGGTTGGGAAGTTCCTCCGTCCCAAGGGAATTGGACACAGGCCTTGAGAACATCAGCAGCTGGGATTAGCTCCGTGGGTTGGGGCGTGGTGCTCAGAACACCGAGGTCATGGGTTTGGGTCGTTCACTGAAGAGTTGGACTCGACGGTCCTTGGGGGTCCTTCCAGCTCGGAATATTCCATGATTATTCTGTGGTTCCTGGGCTGCTCAGGGGTCACCGGGGCCAGGCACGCCCCCAAGGGGTGGCAGCAGTGCTGGTGCCTGCCAGGGGTGGAGTGCTGTGCCCACAGCCTGCTGTCCTGTCCCCGGCAGGGCGACGACAAGACGTTCCGCCGGACGCCATCGTGGCGGAAGCGATTCCGCCCGCGGGACATCCACAGCATCAACATGCTCAGCGGCTCCGCAGAGACCCTTCCTGCTGGATTCCGTGTCACCAGCCTCGTGCCACTGCCACCCCCCGCCGCCCCCCCCAAGAAAATGGCCCCGGAAGGTGCGACCCCCCTGCCCCAGCAGGGACTCTGCGTCCTGAGGGGATTCCTGGGGAGTGTGGGGAATGGGGGGTCGAGGGGAGGGGATGGGAGGGGATGGGGATNGAAAGGGAAGGGAAAAGGAAAGGGAGAGGGAAGGGAAAGGATGGGAGAAGAGACAAGACAAGAGGGAGAGGAAAAGGGAAAGAGGGAAAGGCAGAGGGAAAGAGGACTCCTGATCACCCAAGATGCTCAGTCCAGGTGATCTCTGAGCCATTGTCTACTGGAAATGGTTTTTCCAAGAGGGTTGTTTCACTCCTGTGTTATTTCTTGGTTTCAAACCACAAGGACAAGGGAGGGGCTGGATTGGGGGTGGAATGGGGATGTGTCACCCTGGGTTTGGCATCCAGGTCTGAGCCTGGTGGGGTAGCTCTGGGACTGTCAGGGTGCAGCAGCCCAGCCTTGTCCCTCCTGCCTTTTGGAACCATCCCCAAAGGGTCTGGATTAAGCAGCTCTGTTTGCCTGAGTCTGGCAGGGCCTGCAGGGACACTCTGGCTGCTGTGCTGCTGGGTTTGGGTGTTCCTGAGCACACCCGTCCCAGGCTCTGCCCCCCCCCACCACACAGCTCCTTCCTCCAAGGTATCCTGGTCCCTTCCAAAGCTCCAGCTTCTGTCCCCTGCACCAGGCACCCTGGTCCCACTGTCCCAAACCATGTGTCACATCCTCAGGGGAGCAGAGCTGGCGTCAGCAGGCTCGGAAATGAGGGGGGAATGAAAACTGGAACGTTGTTCCTTCACCTCCCAGCTCCAAACCCCTGGCTCAGCTCTTCTCCTGCCTGCAGGCTGACTCAAATGTCACAGTTTCCCATCCAGCAGTTTGGGTCAAACTTCCCTTCAACCTTTCCCACTCCATCCCTGGAAGCTGCAATTCCCACCTGGCAGAGGGCAATGAAACCTTGGACAGAATCCCACCCAGACACGGGGAGCTCCCCAGGAATAGGGATGGCAAGAGGCCACTTCCCAAATACCCTGGAGCTTTGGGGAGCAGGGCTGGCCAAACACTGCTCTTCCTTTGATCTCGTCTCCGGGCTGCAGGGCACAGATTCTGCTGAGTAAATGGTTTGGGGGAAGCTGAGGGCTGATGGATCAGTCACCAATTGCTTTGCTCTTTGGCTCCCTCCCAGTTGGTGCCTCGGGGTCGCCCAGGCTGGAGACCTCCACGGTGCGGACGTACTCCTGCTGAGGGTCAGCCAGACGGGACCCCGGCCCTGGGTGAGTGTGAGGAGACCCAGGCCTGGGAGCTGAGTGGGCACCAGCACCAGCCAGGCAGGCTGGCTGCCTTCTCCAAGGTTTGCCTTGCCCTGGAGGACCGTGGAGACCTCAGGGGTGGGGCAACTGCTGCTGCCTGAGGCTCTCGGGACCCCAAGAAGATGCGGGAGGGACGCTCCACATCCCAACCTGGGCGCTTTGTCCAGCTGCTCTGGGGACCCCCAGGGTGCCATCCTAAATGGGGGGTGAGGGTAGGGTAGTCAAGCACTTCAAGAGGCTCCTGGGATCCTGCTGTACCCCTGGGTTCCTGGTTCTGTGCCAGGAGGATCATTGCCCACTCCCACTGGGTTTGTTGGAGTTGAGCCACCACTCTCACAGGGCCTTTCCCACTTTGTTCCTCAGCACTCCCTGCTCTCCGAGTGGCCACGTGCTGGCTGCCTTCCAGGACAAGAGCCCAGCCTGTGCCTGTCCCTCGGCCTTGCTAATCTGGACCGACCAGGATCTGTCCCTCCTGCTTGTGAACCCACCGCTTCCCCCGTGGCTCCCGCCCGTGGCCTGCCCACCCAGCCCTGCTCTCACTGCTGGGGATGTGCTCCAGGGGCTGTCCCAGCACGGGGACACCCATGGAGCGACAGAGATGCCCCCAGAGCGGGCTGTGATGTTTGGAACCCTTCCTCCTGCCTGGTTCACGGTGCCAATCGTGACCCACCCGAGCCCGGGCTGTGGGGGATGTGCTGCCCTCAGGACTTGAAGCCAAGGAAGATTCAGATTCAGACTCTGCCGGGGTGGCCGGGGGCAGTGCCGGGGGTGGTGCTGTGTGTGGGTGGGGCCGGGGGGGGTGAGGAGGGCGGTGTCTGCCCAGGTGCTCATTTTGGTGCTGTCAGGTACCCACGGAGCGGAGAGGCTGTGCCTGCAGGGCACGGCTGTGTGGGGAGGGCTGGCACTGCCCTGTGTGACTCAGTGTCAGGACGCTGCCGGCACCCACAGGAGAGGGGACCCCCCTTGGGGGCCCGGGGAGGCACACGGGAGCACCCAGAGCCCCCCGGGATGTGCCCACCCCTTCCCCTCCAGGTGCAGAGGAGATGCTCTCCCCTCCTGCCTCCAGGCTACGGGCAGGGATCAATCCAGGAGACTCTTAACTCTTCCCATTTCTCCCCCGTAGGGTAGGATCTCTTTGTCTCCTCATGCCACGTTTGCCTTGTGTGGCCCCTATTTCTGATGTGATATTTATTGATGGCTGGAATGACCTTATACTTATCATGTGCTGTCTGGAAGTGCAATATCTGAGAGGCTCTACAGTCACGACGTCTTTTCGGTGTATTATTTGCCTAATACAGTATTAAATATTTTTTTAATTTGAAGAGTCGGTGAGCCCTTTATATCAATGCCCTATTTCTTTTGTCATATTATTGGTACTGCATGGACTCCAAACCCTGGATCGGGTCAGGAAAGGATGTATGTGTGTTCCAATAAACAGGATTTTAAAACAGTGCTGGGCTCGAGCCTTCTTTCTAGAGGCCAAATTAAAAATATGAATCTTTAGCCCCCTCAGGAGCCTTGGGGTACAAGGCTGAGCCCCAGTTGCTGGGGATCTCAATCCACTGGTGTCTCAAGGGCTGATTTAAATGTGGCACATCCAGTTCCCACCTGAGCGACTGCACTGAAGTCCAGCTGGATTTTCTGATACGGAAAACCCCGACCTGGGAATTGGGACCACCTGCACAGAGCTAAACAGCACTAAAGGAAAACCCCAAGCAGTCCAAACAAGAATGCCTTTATTAAAAAAAAAAAAAAATCCAAATAAGTTAGCAAAAATAATAATTAAAAAAACAAACCTCTAAATGGCAACTGCACACAGCGCTCAGTAGAAAAGACGGGGCAGGCTCTGGGTCGGCACCGGCCCGAGAGAGCCCTTGGTCAAGGAGCATCTGGGATAAAAACATCAGCAAAGCGAACCCAGCACACACATTGGCCCCCAAAACCCCAAAACTGGGGAGCAGAGCAGAGCCCCACGCCAAGAACCGGGCCCTGCCGACATCCCACCTCTCCCCGGCCTCGTCGCCGGCTGGGTGGGGCGGGAGCGTTTGGCGGGCAGTGGGAAGGAGCTGAGCGGTCTCAGCGCTGCTGGGGTGTAAATGTGATCCCCAGGGCTGGACCCTTCCAGCGCCCGACTCCCAGCTCGAGCGGTCGGTGCCGGCTCAGTTCTGGAGCGGCTCCTCCCGGAACGTCACGGCCACGTCGTCGCCGGCGATGCTGTCGACGATGGAGGACAGCGAGGGCAGGTCCCTCTCCTCCGGCCCCTCCTCGGCCAGCAGGTGACCTGTGGGGAGCAACGGGGGTGGCACTGCTGGGGACGGGCACCCTGAGCTGGGGGACAGCTCCTGCCTCCGCGGGGGACAGGGTTTAGTGCTGGTGCTGGTTGATGATCCTAAAGGTCCTTTCCAACCTCAATTTGGTGATTCTATCCCACAATTCTATGACCTTGTGGTCCCTCCCGTGGCCGGAGTGGGACCTGCTCCCAGCTCCCACCCTGGGGAAGGAGGAGGGAGCAACAGGGGGTGGGATTTTTGGACACTTTTTGGGCTTTATTCTTTGCTGGAAAACGAGATTCAAGTTTCTGCCTTCTGGGGAAAATAACAGGTGGATTTGGCAGGGGGGGGCGGGAGGGGGGGAAAATAACTGCAATCGTGGAAAAATGATCAGCAGCTGCAGAGAGGGAGTGGGGAGGGAAGGGGAGCCCGGGACAGAGATGCTCAGAGATCCTCAGCACTGCTCAGAGATCCTCAGCAATGCTCAGCACTTTTTGGGATGGAGCTGTCTCTGCTCACCCTCATCTTCCCCTTTTTTGGGGAGGGATCCAGCTATGATCATCTTCATCCCTCTCCCCTACTCCCCCAGCTCTTTGTGGGATGGAGAAGGCTCAGGATTCTCATTCCCCTCCGTTTCCCCAGCTCTCTAAAGGAGGGATCAGGGGATGACCATGGATGAGCCTTGCTGGGGGGTGAAGCCACCAGGCCCCCTGGCTGCTGCAGTGCAGTTTCTCAGCTCCTAAGATCTGGTGTCTCAGTGAAATCAGGGCTTGGAGAAGCCTGAATTTGATGAGAACTGAGTGAAGGAGGATTTCTGAGCTCACCTCTCTGCAGCAGTGGGGTGGGGAGAGAAGGACAAGGCTCTTTCTGTCCTTTGCTCCTTTGTTTGGGGGGGGTTGGCTCAGTGATGTGCTGTGGTGTCCCCAACTGTTCCCACTCCCTCCAGAGCCCAGGGAGGCCGAGGGGTGGCACAGCCAGGTAAGCAGGACCTTCTTTACCTGCAGGGTTGGTGCCAAACTCCAGCTGGGTGCTCCACTCGGGGCTGCAGGACGAGCTGCTGGATCCACACTCACTGGTGGCCTGTGAGGAGTTGAGATGCCAACCATGGGTGTCACCTCCTCCAGCCCCAGCAGCCACTCCAAAACCACCCCAGGCTGCCCATTCACCTCAACAGAACACCCCTGTGGAGGTGAAAACATCCCTCCACCCCTGCAAAGGATCCCCGGGATCCATCAGGGCTGAAAAATCTCCTTTTAGGGCTCTGGGCACAGGGAAATGGGGCCACCTGCTCCCTGCAGGTCAAAAGGTGTCTCTTTACCCCAAGAAAGGGCTGCAGATGGACAAATGGCCTTGGGTAAAACAGCTTTTTGCTGAAAATCATCTAATCAGGCCCATAAAAAGTGATGCCCTGGGGCCACCCCGAGGGGGTTCCTGGGAAAGAGCTTTTGGCAGTTTGATTTGCGGATTTGGGGCTTAGTGGTTATTTCCCAGAAAAGAGCTGAGAAATGAGAGCTCAGAATGAACTTGTTTTTGAGTGTGTCTTTATCCAGGAGTGGATGCCAGCTCAGGTAAAATCCAAAATGGGATTTCCAGGAGCAACCCCATGGACCCAACTCTTTGTAGCGGCCCTGGAAGTGACACTTTGGGCCCACGAGCTCGTGGCATCACAGGGGAATTAATTAACACAATTAACACTTTATTTCCCTCTGAAGCAGGAAATTCTTACAAATACGATTTTTTTCCTAAAAAAGTATTGGCTTTTGCATCACCTGGGAGAAGGGGCAGCTCAGGACAGAAGTGACACAGAGGCTGCTCAGCACAGTTTTGGACCCTTTGCAGGGACAGCCACCAAATCCACCCAAATCCAAGTGGATCCTAGGAAGTGAAAATTGGATTCTGGTATCCGTGGATACTGAGAAATCCTAAGAATATGGAACAGGATGGGGCCTAAAGGCTTTTCCAGTCCTTTATTCAGCATTAAATGTTGGGTTACTGGTTCCTGCTGCTGTTGGGTTACTGGTCCTTAAATCCCTTAATCTGAAAGCAGATGAATCTCTGGGAATCCCATTCTTATCAAGTCCCTCTATATCATCCATATCTATATCTATCTTTATCTGTATCTACATGTACATCTATTTATTATTTTATCTATGACATTTATATCCATAGCTACATTACCTGTATATAAATTATCTATATCTATACATAATTTCTCTCTATATATACATATATCCATAACATTTATATATATATGTTATATATCTATATAATCTTATCAATATTTATATAATTTCTATATATCATATACATATATTTGTATCACATATATACATATTTAACTATAGAGCTCTATCCACACCTATTTCAGCTGTATCCACTGTCTCTATAATCTCTCTCTAATCTGTATCATCAATGCCTGTACCACACATTCATCTCCAGTATCTATAATCTCTACCTGTATCACCTGTGCCTGGAGCTCTCTGTACATTCCATATCCAAAGGCTCAGAGTGCACACCCAGCACTCCCCCTGCAACCAGAGAGCAGCTGAAAATATCCCCCCAAGTGTTAATTTTATTTTATTTACATTTTATACTCCAATTTTTGTGGTTGATATTTTTACTTAATTTTTATTTTTGTATTTATCTTTCATTTTATTGATTTATTATTTGATTTTATTCCATCTTATTTTTAGTTAAGTTTGGTTTAGTTTGCTTTCATGTTACTTCTTTCATTTTGGCCTGTGTGATCCCTCCAAAGCCCAGGCACGTGTCACTCACAAAGCAGTGACCCCACTGTCCCCACAGAGCAATGTCCCCATAGAGCACCACTCCCCTATAGCAGTGTCACCCCGAAATTCAATCACCCCCATAAAGCACCATCCCAGAGAGCACCAACCCTACAGTGTCACCCCCATAGAACATCCCCCCATAGGGCATCATCCCCATAGAACATCACCCCCATAGGGCATTGTCCCCATAGAGCATCCCTCCCCTACAGCATTGCCCCCACAGCGTCACCCCAAATGGCATCACCCCCACAGAGCACTGTCACCCCCACAGAGTGTCACCCCCATGCGACACAACTTCCATAGGGTGTTGTCCCTATAGGGCATCATTCCCAAGCAGCATCACCCTCATAGAATGGTGCCCTGAAATGGCATCACCCCACAGAGCATCATCCCATAGGGCACTACCCCCCCTAGAAAGTCACCCCATAGGACATGGGCCCCACAGAGCACTGTCACCCCCACAGAGTGTCACCCCATAGGGCATAACCTCCACAGGGCACTGTCCCCATAGGCCATCACTCCCACATGGTATCACCATTATAGTGTGTCACCCCAAAATGGCTTCACCCCCATAGAATGTCACTCCTGTATGGCATCATCCCCACAGAAATGGCATCCCCTCTGTCAGGTATCACCCTCTTTGGGCAGATCCCCCACAGAGCACCAGTCCCCTAGAGCATCACCCCATGGGGCATCACCCTCACAGGGTGCATAGAGCACCACCCTTATCCATGAGGCGTGACCCCCACCAGGCATCACCCCATCCAGCAAAACCCCATGGGCCATCACCCCCATTGGGCAGTGCCCCTATAGACCATCACCCCCATTGGGCAGTGCCCCTATAGACCATCACCCCCATGGGGCATCACCCCCATTGGGCAGTGCCCCTATAGACCATCACCCCCATTGGGCAGTACCCCTATAGACCATCACCCCATGGGGCATCACCACAGAGATCACCCCCATTGGGCAGTACCCCTATAGACCATCACCCCATGGGGCATCACCACAGAGATCACCCCCATTGGGCAGTGTCTCTATAGAACCTCACCCCATCCATGGGGAATCACCCCCGTTGGTCATCACCCCGTGTGGCATCCCTCTATCCATCCCCCCCCGTGGGGCATCCCCCTGTNCCCATCCATCCCCCATCCATCCCCCCATCCGTCCCCCATCCATGCCCCATCCATGCCCCATCCATGCCCCATCCATCCCCCTCCCTGTGCCGGTTCCCGGCGCCGCTCACCGCGGTCTGGGGCGCTGCGGGGCGGAACCGCAGCTCGCGCTGCTCCCGGTCCTGCTGGTTGAGGGAGCTGAGCAGGCTCTGGAGCCGCTCGATGTACTGGATGGCGCTGCGCAGGATCTCCACCTTGGGCAGCCGCTGGTTGGGGTTCAGGAGGGTGCTGCGCTTCAGCGCCTCGAACGCCTCGTTCACCTTCTTGAGCCGCCGCTTCTCCCGCAGCGTGGCCGCTCTCCGCCGGTCCATGGACACCGTCTTCCTCTTGCACACCTTGCAGGCCCAGGGCAGGCACTGCCCGGGGCAGTGCTCGCCTACCGAGTCTTTCTCCTCCAAAGCCACCCTGCCCTCGGGGCATAGGGAGACCTCGGCGCGCTCGGGGAACGCCGCTGGGTCATAGCGGGAGCCCAGGAAATTCTCCCCGTCGTAAAACCTCTGCTCCGGGAAAAAGTAAGGGTTGGTCTCGAAGAGCTCCATGGGCGCTCGGGGGGCTCGGGATGTGTGTGTGGCTCGGGGACGGCTGTTCCCTCTCCCCACGCCAACTGCTCGGTGCCATTTAAACCCCGGCGCTGGCATTAAATCACGGAGATAAATATAGAAACCCTAAAGGAAACCTGAGCCCGGCCTAAGCTGCTGCCTCACATCAAAACTTGTCCGTCTGATTTCATGTGCTCTCTCCCCACGGGGATCGCCGTGTCCGGCGCTGGGGGGGCCAGGGGGGCTGGCACGGGGCGGGGGCCAGCTCGGCCACCCCCTGAACAAGGGCTTTGTGTGAGCCCTGGGTGCCAGAGCGGCTGGAAGGGATGGCAGCTCCCCCTGCAATTCCTGCCCCATCTGGTCCCTTCGTTTATGGCCGGGCTGGGGGAGCCCACGGGGGCCGGGGCACCCTCGTCCTGTCATCCCCCTCATCCCTTCTGTGCCCCCTCAAGCCCAGGGCACACCGGCTCTGTCACCCCTGCAGTCACACCCAGCAGTGCACAGCACCTCTCACTGCTCGGCATTCCCACCTCCCGATCCCACTCTGCCCACCTTCTCCACGGCCCCGTCCTGCTGGTGCACGGAGCCCCGATCCCACTGCTGCTGCAGCCCTGGGGAAGAGAAGGAATCCAGCCCTGGGAGGGAAATCCCAACGCAGGGAGCACCCCGGGGTCCCGCCTGCTCCCCAGGGACACTCCTTTCCCTGTGCCAGTGCTGTGCCAGCTGCCTGTCCTGCGGAATGGGGCAGGCAGGATGGGCAGGAGGTGCCACACCCAACCTTTCCTCCCCCACGGGCTCCCTGAAGGTGCCTGGCTGAGTCCCTTTGTCACATTTTTGTCACAAAATCCGCACTTGTGGCTTCTCCCACGAACCAAATCCAAAGGACACCTTCTCCCACGTGTCTCCAGCAGAGCCTGGTTGGGCTGGACCTCCCCCATCCCATCTGGTCTCCTGCCCTGGCCTCTGGACACATAGATAACCAAAGCCCCAGTGTCATCCTGACACAGCCCTTTCCCAGAAAAGACACACTGCTCCCACATTCCCAGTGGGGAAACTGAGGCACAGCCAGCAGCAGCAGCAGCGTGGGTGGGATTTTAACCCATCCCCAGCCCTTCCCTGTCAATTCCAACCACTTGACCACATCTCTCCAGCTTTATCTGTAATTCAGAGGGGATTTTTTTTTCCATCAGGAACGTCAGAAACCGTCTCCCATCTCCTCCTATTCCTGCTCCAGGCCAGATTCCAGCTGAGGGATCGGTCAGTGGAAAGAATGTCAGCAAAGTGCAGGGCCAACCATGCCAGGATTTTCCTTCCCCAAATCCCCCCTCCCTGGAGAGGCTGTGCCACAACACATTCCCTGTGCCTGCCACCAGCATCCTTGGTCACTTTGGGTTGATTTCTGGACTTTTTGGAACCCACCATGACACCCCTCTCTCTTTGAAGAGACTTCTTTGGGTCCAGGAGGTTTATGACACTCCCTCACCCTGATTCCAGCTTTCCTGGGGTCCCAGCCCTGGGGATTTGCTGTCCCCGTGGCTCTGACATCTGTGAAGGTCTGCACTGAGGAAAGCAGGACCCACAGCCTCGAGGTTCACCCTTGGCACAGCCCCTGGCTCATCAGACCCCAAAATTCTCCAGAGGGAAAGAAATCAGAGAAGGAAATCAGCAGGGCCCTGACTGATGGAAAGGCACTGAAACAGCTGGGAAGGGGCAGGATTCATCCCTCAGGGTGAGAAGAGGAGCCCGTGGAAGGTGTGAAGGTGTTAAGAGGGGATAACCTGGGCCCAAGAGCTTCACATCAGCTTGTCATTGTCATGTGAGGCAACTTAACTCACTCATGGGGACCTTTATTGGTGGCACTTACGGGTGGGCACGACCTTGGTGAGCCCCTGGGCGAGGGGAGCCTGCAGGGCCCCCCGACTCCACCTCGTAAATGGGTTTTTTGAACTGCAGGAATTTGTTTGGAGCATGAGGGACACGGCGGTGACAAAACAGGGCACGTGTTGGACCCAGACAAGGGACAGGCCAAACCTCTGGCACTTCATAAACAAGGGCAGCACCAAGGGGCAGGGGCTGCGTGTCACCCGTCCCTGGCCAGGAGATGGGGTGTTCAGCCAGTCCCCAAAGGCCACCAAGGCCACCATGTCCCCAGAGCTGAGCAGGCAGAGGGGACAGGGGACAGCTCAGGGACACCAGGGCACCCAGAGCCGGTGTGTAATGGGGACTGGGGGAGCAGGGACCCCCCTGGGGGGGCAGCCCCAGCACCTGCACTCGCTCCAGCTCCTTCTGGGGGTCTCATCCCACGCCGTGGGAGCTGGGATAACGCTGTGCCTGCCAGGCTGAAGCTCCAGCAGCCCCTCTGTGCCGAGGATGACCCCAAGCCTGGGCAGGGGACACAGCAGGGTCTGCGGGCCCAGCAGGGCCATCCTGACTGGTATCAAACCAGAGACAATTGCTGGGCAAGGAACCACCACCAAGGGACCTCTGGGCTCCCGAGGGGGCTCCCACCACAGCTCCCACCACCCTGGGCACCCCCAAAGCCACGTGCTTGGGGGACAAGGCAGCTTTTCCCCGTGGCAGGGGTGCCCGGGGCGGCTGCCGGCGGTGCCCTGGGTGAGTGGGAGCCGGCGGGGGATTAGGGCAGTGCTGCCGGCTGTCAGGTTAGCCCGTGATCGATGGGGGCGGCTGCGAGGCAGCACAAAGGCGAGGCTGTGCGAGCCCCGGGCAGAACGTGCTGCGATCCGTCACGGGGTGACCTTCCCCCCCGGCTCCGGAGGCCTCCCGGGGACGGCTCACCCCGACACGGCCACCAGGCCCTGCCAAAAATACCCGTCCATTGAGAAAATCCCGACCGGGAGGAGGGTTTGTCTTTGCTCCTCCAGGGCAGCTTCCCGAGCCAGGCCAGGTCCGGGAGCGGAGTCACCGAGAGACACCCCGGGACTGCCTCTGTTGTTTTCTCTCCCAGCACGGCTGATGGTGTGGACTTGCTGGATTTGGGGATGCACGTGGACGTGTTGTAGCCTTGGTGGATGTCCCTCCCTGCCAACGCTCAGTGTGTTGTCCCCGTTCCACGCCCGGGAGCTTATCCCTGCCCAGTGCAGGAGCTGCTCAGCCCCTGCCCTGGAGTTGGGTATGGATCTGGCTGAGCTCCTTCCATGGAAAGGGCAGAAAGAGCCGGCTTTAGGGGCTGCTGGAGCAAATCGGATGCCCAAGGCAGCATCTACAGCCCCAGGGTGTGGGCACTGATGGGGAGAAAGGCTGGGGCTGGTCAGAGATCATCCCACCGGGACTTCAGTGCAGGAGAGCGGTCCTACCAAAATGCCACTTCCAGTCGGACCCATCCTCCACCCCCACTGGGCAAGGCACCCCCCCCATCCCGTGTCCCTTCTGGCTTTCCAGGCTCACCCGACATCCCTTCCTGCCGCCGTGACAAGTCGTAACATATTTGGGAGCAGCTGCAGGCGGCGGGAGATGCTTGGCCCTGTCCCCGCTCCCGGGCGAGGAATGCGGAGCAGAGCCCTCCTCCGACACCCGGGATTTCCGACGTGCCTGCTCGCCGGAGATTTGGGACGGCAACAGCTGCTCGGCCGCGATGGGGCCGGGGTAGAGCCTCCCCCTTCAGCCCCAGCCTCGTTCCATCCTGTTGGGAATTCCGGATTGGTTTGGGGTCCCGCCCGTGGGGAGAGATGGGGGACGATGTCCTGCGATGGGGGATGTCCTGCGATGTCCTGTTGTCCGTCAGTGGCGGCAGGACCGGCCAACAGCCCCTTCCTCACCCGCAGGTGCCAGCTCGCCCAGTTTGGGTTGCTGGCAGGGAGGTGGGATGGGGCTGTTCCTGCTCCTGTAGCTCCACGTCCCCGTGGGGCTCAGCACCGTCGGTCCCCACCCCCCCTCCCACCCAGGTCACAGTCTCTGGGACTCACTTTCCCCATCAGGGATCACGATGGAGCTGTAAAATCTGGCTGGAGAAGAGTTTTATTTTGGTTTTCAACTGTTTGACCTGGGAGGGGGATGAGAGATCAACAGGGAGGTGCTGGTGCCTGAGGGACCCCCAGTCCCCTGGATCCCACTCTGGGGACAATATTGGGTGTCCCAACACGGTAATCCACTGGTCCCAGTCTGGGGATTTCAGTGGGTGCTCTGCTGGTTCCACCCTGTGCGCCCTGACCCACCATCCTGTTCCAGTGCAGGAACTCCACTGTGGTGCCCTGACCCACCAGTTGCCAGGATCCCAATTTGGAGACCAAACCAGGTGCCCCAGCTGGCTCCCAGTCCAGGGGCCACACTGGATGTCCTCACACACTATCCTTTCCCAGTTTAAGGATGGTACTTGATGGCCTGACACACCATCCTCTCCCAGTTTAGGGACTCTTCTGGCTGTCTTGACCCACCAGTCTGCCCCAGTCCAGGGACCATACTGCGTGTCCTCACAACACCATCCTGTCCCAGTCCAGGGACCCTTCTGGGTGTCCTGACCTCTCTCCTTGCCCACACTGATGCTCTGCCCCTCTTCCAGCACCAAACCTTTTGTGTTTCTGCCCTGCCATGGCCTCCCTCCCTCCCTCCATGACCCCATGGCCTGGACATGACCCCTTCCCTTCTCCTTCCCCTTCCCCTCCCCCTCCCCCTTTCTCTTTCCCTTTCCCTTCCCCTTCCCCTTCCCGAACTGCAGCTGGAGGAGGGATCCACCCAGCAGGACCCCACTAAGGAACCCCTCAGCGAGTTTCCCTTCTGGGGTCGCCCCATACTGGGGGCATCCCTGACTTCTCCTGCCCTCCCTGCACGGTGGCACCGGCTGGGCTGTCCCCACATGTGTCACGGGGTGACTCGGCTTGTCAACAAGGGGCTGCTTTCCCCGGGGTGGGGGAGTCTGGGCTGGAGGGAGCTGGAGGACAGGTGGGTGTTTGGAGGAAGCTCCATGAATGTGAGGGATTCAGCAGCGACAAGTGGCGGCTATTTGACCCCCCGGAGGGACAGCTGTCCTGGCAGGGGGATGGCACCGCGCCCGGGGACGGGACCTGGGGACAGCGGTGTCCCTCGGCAGGGGACACAGGCCTGAGATGGGCCGGCTGGGACAGCACAGGGATGGGGCTGGGGGGGCTGCCAGCCAGGATTCCTGAGTGGGGACCGTCACCTTGTCCCCGTGGGGGGTGACCATCATCCTGTCCCCGTGGGGGGCACATTCCCCCCCCCCCCCC